>JARHVA010005228.1:257500-285000 GCA_037957365.1 Torreya grandis | reverse complement strand
CTACATATAACTTAACCAAATGGGCAAAAGTGAAAGCAACAACACATGGAAGGGATGAGAAAGTTACATAGTCTATGTATGACAATATATTCATAGTATATGGACTACCAAGAGAGAGTTACATATCAAGGACCACAATTCATGTCTGACCAAATTAGAACTCTTGTATGTGAATTTGAAATATAGTAAAATAAGTCTACTCTTTATCATCATCATTTTAATTGTCAAGTTAAAGGCATGAATAGATAATTAGAGAATATTCTCACCAAAAAAGTACATTACACCATAGAGATTTGACATCACATATTTTTTAAGATATATGGGCATATTGAATGAATGGAATACTACCAATGGGTTTTCACCATATGAATTGGTCTATGGCAATAAATTTTTTCTTTCCATAGAGTTTGATCTTAAAACATTGAGGACTAATTTGGAACTTGGCCTAGATATAACTTAAACATAGAAGAGATAATAATGTAGCTCAATGCTTTAGATGAATTCTGAATTGAAGAATTAAAACATGCATAAATGGTTTAACACCAAAGAGTTAGATGGCATGATAAATTCATTAAGACTATAAAATTACAACAAGAATATTGGGCAATGCTCTATGATTCCAAGCACAAGAACCACAAAGGAAAACTAAGAACACAATGCTTTGTTCTTTATGAGATAGATAATTATTTGGTAATGGATTGGTCAAGCTATGCAAAATAGATCCAATAAGATTATTTTTATTAGTTAATGGTCATCATCTTGAATTATACAAGAAAATGCTCTCAAATGAAGAAATTGTATGGAAGATCATTCAAAAAGAACAACCCTATGGATATATAAATATCTAAAATAGTGGATGAGCACACTCTCTACATACCACAACCCTTGAATGACCCTTTTTAGCTACCGAATGCGAATTTTATCTCACCTTCCATTTCCATAGATAAAGGGTATATAATATATTTTATCTTGGTCCATTTTTTGTTGTTAGGATGATTAGAGGTTGAATAAACATTATGAATATTTAAATAGTCTATTTATTACTCAGAGTCTAAAAATTTAGTAATAATAATAATAATAATAATAATAATAATAATAATAATAATAATAATAATAATAATAATAATAATAATAATAATGAAAACCTTTAGGCATTGTTGGTAGCCTTGGTCATAACACTAGTTTACTAGCTGACCAATCATTGAATCAAAGGTCATGAGTAAAAAATTAGGTTGTTGACTACTCAAGGGAAAAAAATTGAGAGAGAGATATAATTATAAATATAAAATTATTGGCATTCTTATATTTTATCCTCAAATCCTAACACCTTCATGGGCCTCGTAAAACATTTATAGATACCTCTATGAGATTATTTTAACTTGAAACTTGATGTTGTAGGTTTCAACTTAATTTTATACAGACTCTACATAAGTTGCTGCAAATTAAATCTTAGATGTTATAGGTGGTCTGACCAATGCTCTAGGATGATGACAAATATCTTAAGACACTAATATAATTTACAAGATGTTTCATAACCCTATTCTAAAGATGAAAAATATGATTCTTAAAAACATTTAGTTTCCAAATGATTTTAGGGAACTACTACATGTTCATGGTAGATCTATAATCAAAAAATTATTAATTCTAACAAAAAATAATAAATGTAAATGATTAACATAAAAAATTAGTACCATCTTTCCAACAGTCACCTTCCACTAGTCCTTTTGAAGCAAGACACCTATTATGGGAAAATCTATATTGTGCTTCATGAACCATGTCATTATTAATATATAAAGTGGAATTCATATGAAAATATTCACTCTGAGTTTAAAAATATCAACCAATTCAATAATCATTCTTTAGTATTAATTATAATAATTAACATATTCTTCACATTCCATCCTACATAGCTACTCCATAGGGTATTAGTTATAATCTAGTCATCATTAACAATAATTTTTTTTTCAAAAAATTGGTAAAATAATGCCTATAAAGGTAATTATGACACATTTTTATATAAATAATCATTTTTTTAATTTAAAAATTTAAATTTATTTTAATGCATATTTAAATACTAGTCCCAATAGTGTGGGCTAAGCTCGAGACCAAATATTTCCTTTTAATAAACCTTATCATATCAACCTTTTCCACTTCAAATTCAATCACATCTACTTATTTCATTCCCTTCCAAAAAAATTTACATAAATAATCCATTCACTCAATGATGAGTGCCACATCAATTAGGGGGAAATTTCCACAATAAGATACATGATCTAAATAAATTTTATAGGCATATAGAATGTCATGATAAGGTAAGCTATAGGAAATCAAGTGTGAAATTGAGGGTAATATAGTAATTAATCATGATATGTGAGGAATTAAGAGCCAATATGATGAGGATATAAAGATAAAATTCACTAAAATTCACTGCTCAATTATGAATAACTAGCCAAAAAATACCTTTTTCTACATGAGGAAATTATTCGAATGAGAATGTGAGGTGATATACTTAGACATGAACCCACGGATCTCACACCACTTAGAGGGAGAGGAGATATTATTGACATATTCAAAAATTTGGGATGGATGGACTATTTTTTTAAAATAAAAAGGTATGATGATTCAAGTATTGAAGAGTTTGTATAGACTTTTGTGGATGATGTAACTATTATGACATAGATATGGGTTGAGGTGACTGGATAATTGCTAGACGAATTCACTAGATTACCATGCACATGATAAATATGGTGGATGAACGATAGTTCTACTAATGTAAAATACCTACTTTTTATATAAGGAGAATAATTAGAATTCTCAAATAAACATACACTTCACTCCTCATTACCCTCTACATTATAAAGTTATTAAACTATGAGATTAGACATTTAATTTTATATGCAAACCATTTCAAATTATTGAATCACCTTAGGCATATAATAATGGTGAATGTGCCCAATTTCTATTTTAATATGCTAATAAATATGGTTGAGTAATATAAAAAAAGAAAAAAAAAACTTTGTCCAATCATTATTTGATTTAATTAATTATATAGATGAACCTAAGGTAAGAGAGACATAACCACAATTGGGATGGTTTATTTGTAATACAATAGCTACCAAATGAATAATAATATTAATTAGTTATTAAATAAAACATGATAGTTCTTTAGGAATAAAAAGAGGTTGTTAAAGATATAAGATAAAATATAGATAGACCTAAGAAGAGAAGAAGTTAATATTAATGTCATCTTACTCATAATCTCTAGGCATAGGTAAGAAGAAGACTGAAGACTTCCCTTCCACATCAATATCTTGAAATAAGTAAAATATTCCATATTTTCAAGATCCTAGAAGACAATCTTAGATGATTAGTTGTAGAATTAAAAAACAACATCCATTTGTATACCCTGATATAATCCAAATAGAAAGTGAATAATCACCTAATACGGAGGAAAATCTAAAAGAAGAATAAGATGAACTACTACTAATTTTTAAAAAGATAATTTTAACTCATATAGTTATGATCCTCCATCCTCTAGGAAATGGAACATTAGGATACTCCACCAAATTTAGAAAAATAAGAGATAATGTAAGAGTAGTTCACCAATATAAAAAATAGAAACAAAGGAACTAGAAACCCTTGTGTAACAATAACAAGAAGGAAATTGATTAATATAATAATTCCTAAGGTAAATTTAAACCCTTAAGTCATACATCAAATAATTAAAACCTAAGGAAAATGGATTGGATACTTTGGTTAGGGTGGTAGAAGTAGAAATTAGACATATTCAAGCTCTATAGTTCAATCCATAGTATAATGATATACTATGGATGTAGGAAAGATAAGTAAGGATTTCTCATCCATTACCACTTATCCAAAAGGACTAAGATAGAATTAACTATTAATGGAAAGAGATGTTAGGATCCAAACCTTGTAATTTAAATGGAATAGATAATAAAACCAATTGAAGGATGAAAATAAGGATTTAAATAAGGAGGTTTAGGATAAAAATTCACACATCATAAGATTATGAGAAAAGGTAGAAGTCATGATTCAACCAATAATAAAACTCATAAATTATAGACCACCTAAAAGGGTCTATGTTGTGTACCTTGAAGAGTAGTGGGTAAATTTTTAGTTTATAATAATTTATTATGATCATTCCAAATCAGAAAGTGAGCCTCATTCTTTATTTCAATTTTATATTGGTAGCATCCTTGATTATCAAAATTAATTATGTGAGTTTTATATACATGAATATGTGTTTCGCAATGATCTATAATGGAACTAAAATATATATTTTGGAGATGTATTGTCAAGATCATTTTCTTATTATATCACTAACGAGAGGAAAATAAGTAATGAATCCACATAGTACCATGAAAAATATATATAATTAATTATTATAGGGGAGGCTAACATGATATATATAATAGAATAATATTGAGTCAAGTTAATAAATGAAATGGAGGTAGTTATAATAAAGGTTTAAAACTAGTATCTAACTTTGATGTCACAAACAACACAAGAATCCTTTACTTTTTGGTTAGCTAGATGGAGTGAGCTTAGTCTGAAATTGAAAACTAAAGAGCCATTTTAAAGATAGAATTTTAAGGTAGCTCTCAAGAAGAAAGAGAGTATTTTGGATTGATATAACTTACAAATATCTTCTTTTTTGGTTTCTGTTTATGGATTGGATTGAATATAATAGTTTTATGAAAAAATTGAATAAAGGAAATGAAAAAGGATAAAAGATAGATTTGGGATTTACACAAAATAGGGAACAGGTATAATAGAGTCATTTAATTTTTGGGTGATGTGCTCCTTTGTACAGTATTCTATGTTGTTTGAGGACAAACAACATTTTCAATTGGGTAGTGTGATGAGTCAAGTAATTTATCTATTTATAAACCTATTATAACCTCTTTTTTTTACACCCTACTACTATTTCTAAGGATATAAAGTTATCTTTTATACTCTCCCTATCAAACAATACTAAATTAATGTGATGATGCACATATTTTTATGTTTTATGACTAAAACTATTATTTTATGAATAAATATTGTATCATGTACTTTATTATTGTTAAATATTTACTAATCATTTGGTATGATTATATAGTAGGGAAAAAATCATGAGTTTTATGGGACACAATCAACCTATAGTAATTAGGTAGGCCAACCCTTAACAAGTTTATTAATTGAATGTTATGACCCATAGAAACTATGGGATTGATGATTGAAACACATGAAAACCATTTATGGATCCCATATAATTTATATATATAGTTGTAAAATGCATAACCATTAATAGAATTACTGATGGAACTCATAGTAGCTAAAGGCACGGATGGATCAACCCATAGTAAGTGTATGACAATTGTTCTACCTTTAGAATAACCATAATGGTTATACCATAATGCCATATTATTATGCCTATTGAG
The DNA here is from genome assembly GCA_037957365.1 of Torreya grandis. Classification (NCBI taxonomy): domain Eukaryota; kingdom Viridiplantae; phylum Streptophyta; class Pinopsida; order Cupressales; family Taxaceae; genus Torreya; species Torreya grandis. The sequence goes on along the minus strand of JARHVA010005228.1, from coordinate 279,556 downwards.
TTTTGGTGGTTAGTAAAGCATGAAGATATATTCGATGATCTCTAAAGAATATATAAATGACCAAATAAAACTTTATCACTTCCTTATGTCTACTATTCAAGCGACTTAATTGAATACTTTGTTCTCTACTAAAACCAATTGGTTTTTCATGTAGTGTGAATAAGTTATCTCCATATATTCCTTTGTAACTATTTTTTAACTGTAAACATGAATCCCCTATTTTAAGATGTGATGCTAAAATGTAGAAATAATGATTTTTTTGATATTGAAACACAAAAAAAATCAAGAGTATAGTCTAAATTATTTGTAATCTTGTGTTGTATTAACAATCACATTGCTATAAGATCTTTTAATGAAATAATAATTAGTTTTATGTAAAGAAATTATTGTCAAGGGATGGATTAGAACTCAAATCTAACTGAGGGCCCCCTCACAAAGACTTGTGGTAAATTAATTAATCCATTAGCATTAGTTTTTATTTATGTTATGTGAATAATTATAGTTTATTTTAAAATTTTATATTTGTATTTAGCTTATAAGTTGATTCAGTAAAGGCATTAGTATTTGTGTGAGTGTTCTTAATTTTCCTTATGAATCTTCCAACCAATAAAATCAATGGTTAATTTCATTTCTAGCAAGTGTGATTTCATTTCCATAAAATGTGATTTCATTTCCAACACTTTACTTTCATGTAGTTTTATTTATGTAATATTTTTTCCTATATGCACCTTGTAGTTTGTTAGTATTTGGAAATAATTAGGGTTACATATACATTTTCAATATCTTGCCAAGTATACAAACCCTAAGTGGACAATTATTGAAAATAACATAATTGATAAACCAAGTGGTTTCCCTATGGAATACCTATATTGGATTGAACATGAGTGATTGGGTTATTTAATTTTAATTAGGGATTTTATTTTTCTCATTACCTAAATTTTAGGATTAAAGATATCCAAATCATTAGTAGCATTTGAAGTACATGAAAAAATAATTTGTGTGTGACTTTCTTCAATAGTGAATTACATAGTTGGAGCTAAAAAATGGGGATGCACATTGTTATATGGAATAAATAGTCTCTTAGGCACATCTTGATAAGGTGTCACTAGATATGAATGAGGAATCTATTTTTTCAAATCCAAAAGATCATTTCCTAGATTTTTAAATAGTGGGTATATTTAAACTTACTCTTTTCTTTTGAATGTGTCCTTTATAATATTTTTGGCCTTAATCAAGTTCTATTATATATCAATATCTTGCCTTTGAGATTTTTCCAAATTTAGTGGTATATTCCTAGATAGAAGGAAACTTACTTCTAGTGTTTGTTCATTTACAAATAAACATTTTTCTTTTCCAAGGTGGGTAGAGAAGTTTGATTAATCTTATGGACCAATTTATTAAACTTATCTATGAACTCTCTCATTAGACTTAATCATTTCATATTATATATCAATAGATTGCCTTTGACATTATTCTAAATTTAGTGTTTGATTCCTATATAGGAGGAAACTTACTTCTAGTGTTTGTGAATTTACAAATAAACATTTTTTATTTTCCAAAGTGGTCAGAGAATTATGATTAATCTTATGAACTAGTTTATTAAACTTACCTATGTTCTCTTTCATTGGTCCATAATTCTCCTTTTAAATCTATGACAACTATTATAAGAGTGTATGTTAACATTTATTGGGTTTTAATATTTCCTCAAAACTAGTTCTCATTATATTCCAATCCTAGATATAACCAGGTTGAAAATGATGAAAACATTTTGTTGCTCATTAACTAAGGGTTTCAATGAATATATTGACTAATAAAACTTCATGTTTTGAACATAAAATACTATAAAAAAATAAAATGTCTTTTATGTGCTCATTTATAATTTATTTACCATCACTATTAAACTCAAGTAATTTTTTTCTTGACCCTTTGGGAAATTCATAATGCTAGACACCTAGAGCCCATGGTCTGATCTATGGATCCTGAAGCATTATTATATCCATCATAATTTAAAAATTTATCTATCTAAGTACTAAGATATTAGGAAGAGACAAAATTATATTCAATGTTGGATGATTTTTTATTATCTTCTTGTGATAAATACTATAGAGAAATAACTTTATTATGTTTCATACCTGAGGTAAATGTTTACAAACATGAATTTTTACAAATATTAATGCCAAAAAAAATCCCTATATAATGGGGTCGGCATTATCTTATCCTGATTCGAAAGCTATGCAACCTCAGAGATAAGCATATTACAAATGAACTATATAAAGTTTGAATAAACAAACTTATTTAATAATCATAAATACCATGAATAATAAAATATTACTCAATTACATGTATTTTTAAATGGTGAATTAATCACCTATTAGTCTAAACCTAATATTTCACCCCTTAATTCAGTATTATCTCAAGTGAACAAGAGTGAGATTATCTAAATACCCTAAACTTTTCCCGTGCAAGTGCTTTAGTGAAAATATCTAGACATTATTGATATTCTGGGAAATACTAGAGCTAGATGTTATTATTTTGAACTTGTTATTCTAAACATGTTCATGAATTAAATGAACTTACACCTCAATGTGTTTTATACATTCATGAAATAATATATTAAAAATAAGCTTTACTACTTCTTTATTGTCTATATGAAGAATTGTTGGTTGATTATCTGGTATCCAAAATACTTCAAGTATACATCTGAGCCAAATCACTTCACAGATAGTTCCTCCTATAATTAGATATTCTAATTCTTTGGAGGATTCAAAAACATAAGTTTGCTTCTTGTTCCCCCATGATATTGGTACAAATCCTAAAAAGAATACAAATCTTGAGTTATATTTCCTATCATCAATCTTCCTTACATGATCTAAATCCAAATATTATGTTAAGAAGAAATCATAATTCTGTTTGTATTCTAGGCCAAAATCCATGGTCTTTTTATGTATCTTAATACATGCTTTGATGATTTCCATTGATACAGTTTGGGCTCTTATAAGAACAAAGATAGATAATTGAAAGAATAGTTGATGTCTAACCTAGTATAAGTTAGGTAAATAAGAATCCCTATCAACTACTGATATATAGTTGCATTACCTATGGTGATGGATCTACTTGAGATAGATGAATTTTTGTCTCTATATGTGTGTAAATTGGTTTGTTATCCATCATGTGAAAATTCTCAAGCATTGTCATGGTATATTTGAGATGAGATATAAATAATTTATTTTCTCTTTGCTAAACTTATAAACCAATAAATTAATGTAGAAGCATGAGATATATCACGTCAAATTAATGATTTAGATATTTCTTTGTTGACTCAATCTTCTTCACTTATTTTTTAGCAATGATTATATCATCGACATATACAACCATGCTAACCATCTCCCCCTTTTTTATTTAAGGTAGCTATTCATATAATATTGACTTAATTTGAATACATGTTCTAAAATATGCTCATCAATATTGATGTACCATGCCCTAAGAGGTTGTTTAAGAACATATAGTGATTTGACAAGTCTATAAACTTTATCTTAATTTCCTAGTTTGATAAAACCTTACAGATGAGTCATGTAGACTTCTTCCTATAAGTATACATAAATTAAGTCACTTTTCATGTCTATTATATGGATTTCATATCCAAACTATGTGGTTAGACCAAAAATCATCTTGATAGTTTTGATATTTATTGTGGAAGAAAATGTCTCCTCATAGTCAATGCCTTATTTTTGAGCATATCCCTTTATAACCAAACTTGTCTTGTACTTATTTAAACTTCCATATGCTTTGTACATTGTCTTAAAAATCCATTTTCATTTGATTAGCTTCTTCCTTAGTGGAAGGTCTATAAGCTACCATGTTATGTTCTTTATTAGTGAATTATATTTTGCTTTCATGGCATCTTTCCAAGATTTTGATTATAAGGATTCCTGAATTGAATAGGGATCGAAAAATTCAATAACTATACTCATTAAATATAAATTGACTTTTATTAGAGCCATACTATGAGTCCTTGTTCTAGTGGTGGATGTATCTAAAACACTTTTTAGTTTAAAATCTATTAGTGTACTTGTATACCATTTAGGCATACATTGAGTGGTTCTTGTGGGTGGTGGAGTTGCACCCTTATTCCCATCATCATTAACACTATATTCATCTTGGATATTTCCATACATTATATATGGGACTAATTTATTTATTAGTTGAGTACGTTTAAGGGGCTTATAATTCTTTCTTCTCAAAGAACTCAACATCCTTACTAGTGTATACTTGTCTATTTTTTGGATCCATGAGTCTATAGGCAAGTTCTTTCTTATTGTACCCTTATAACACATACTTTTTGTATTTCGTATCAAGTTTAGTATGTTTTTATTTGGAAATGTGCATACTTTCTTGTCATCTAAAAACTCAAAGATGTGATAAAGATGAATTTTTCTGTGATTAGGCTTTATGTGGAATTATTCAATCAAGAGCTATAGTGGGAGCCCTATTGAGTAAATATATATTAGTTTTGACTATTTCTACCCAAAATGTCTTTGTCAAACCTAAATCATGTAACATACATCACACCATTTCCATAATAATATGATTCTTCCATTCAATAATTTCATTTATTTATGGTGTATGCAGAGGTTACATTTGATGATGAATGTTATTTTATTTCAAAAATTGTTTAAACCCATTACAAGTGAATTCCACCCCACATGATTTAAGTGGATGGTAATTATTTCTTAACTAGATTCTCTTTCAATAACCACTTTAAATTTAATGAAAGTTTCAAAGGGTTGAATCTTTGTTTTCACATAGTAGACCCACATTATTTTCTAATAATAATCAACAAATATCATGAAGTACTTAAACCCAACATGATTATATGGCATTGGTCTATATAGATCAGTATGTACTAGATCAAGTTTTCCATGGGCTTGATATGTAATATTATAAAATGGATCTCTATGTTTTTTTATTGCTAAGCAATCCTAACATTTATTTGTACCTTTTTTAATAGGTGTAAATCCTCTTATCATGTTTTATTAGTGAAGTGTGTCAAGATATCAAAAATTGTTGTGGCCAAATCTTTGTGCCATAATTATTTTGAGCCTATTTCCTTTACTATGATTCCTTGATTATTTTTCTAAATGAAATCAAGCTAAAACATAAGGTTCACATTGGATTCTTGTGCAATAAGTTTTAAATTTTTGGATTTATCTCTAATTAAACACATTTTCTTTCCACCTTTATAGTCAAAGTTAATCTTTAAATTATGGTCTAAGAGTTAATTGACTAATAAGATTTTTTTGGTTAAATTAGGTAGATAGATAACATTTATGATTTTGTACTTTTATGTGCCTAGGCGTAAGGTAATGTTTCCAATACATTATAGACTATATAAGGTATCATCACCCAAAGAAACATGATTTTCTAGGTATGTCCTTCAAATTGAGAAACTAATCTTTTCTACCTATCATGTGTAAGGTTGCACCCAAATTAGCATACCAGATGTCACTTTATGATGTGTATTATTTATGTATTATGGTATAATATAGTAAGTATTCATCCTCATTATGTTGTTCTTATTCATTAATTTTGCCTTGTTATTATTTTTTCTTATACTAAATGCCTTTTTTTCCCTGTGGTTTACTTTGAGATGAAAGGGATGATTGTTGGTTAGTGGGATTCTAGCCATTAGAAGATCCCTTTTGTAATATATTATACCAACAATCCTTGACTTCATGTCCCTTACAACCATAAATGAGACAATGTTTTTATGATTTACCCCCTTGTTGATTATATATATGATTCTCTTTTGATGATGGCTTTTAAGACTTGATGGGTTTCTTGCCTTTTTTTGAAGTGAGAGCATGTTATTTTACTTCTTATTGATCATTGAAATACTCTTCTTATTGTAACATGTTCACCAATTTGTTAAAACTTGGTTTTTATTCTATGATAGTCAAAATAGTCAAACAAATCCTATATGAGGGTGGTAGAGCTTTCAAGACAATGGTTATAAGAGATTCATATTAAAATATCTCACCCAAGGATTGTAGTGATACCCTTAGTATTACAACACATCTAAGAAATGCCTTAACCTTTCACCTAATCTCAATTTTAGAGAGTGAAGTTGACTTTTTAGGTGTAGAATAGTGCTCTCATTTTTGGCATCATATACTACTTTTAGCTTGTCCCAAGATTCCTTGGAAGTTTTGGATTCACGCATGTGTCGATACCTTAAACATTATGATAAATTTCACCTTTTAATTAGAATTATCATAGTTATATTATTGGTTAATGTCTATTACATGTCAAGTATAGGTGTTATATACAATATGACAAACTTCATAAAATTCTAGTTGAGTTTTGATCTTTATCTTCCAAGTAGAATAATTATCACCTTTGAGTAACTTAGAATCTGATAGAAAGAATTTTGGAGCATGTGCAACCATTATTAAGACTACAAGTGATGGATTAGTTCCATATCACTCCAAGTATAAAATTTTCCCTTTCTATATACCATCAAACTAAAATATAGGACCTTTATCTATATGTGGCCTTCCTATATACCCATTAGTATGTGGAATATGCTCATCCTTTCTATATACCTATTGATACATGAAAGAGATGTTAATGTATGTGAAAGAATTTGGCACATGGTACTTAGATAGTAGTGAAAAGGGTTTGTATAATAATTAAAACCTAATTAGATGGAATTCCTTGTACACATGCATAAATTCACTATATACTTGGACATTATACCTTCAATATTTATGCCTTTTGATTATAAGGAACATGTAAATGAAGGGATGGCTTATGAGTGCATGTGCCTTATTTCTTCTTGATAATTTAATAAGGTCGATGCATAGACATCATTATTTTGGATATGTTAAGCTATGTATGATTTAACTTAGGTTAAATGGTTTTACCCATAAACTTGAGTTAAATGCATCTCTTTCACTTAATACCATGAATGAGTTTAAAAACTCATGATTTTGTGAATTTTCTTACAATAAAGAAATTTACAATTTATTACAATATGTAATACAATATGGAAAAGATTTTTATAATGCATAATTTTTGTTTTTGGTCCTTTTGTTTTATATTCCCCCTTAAAAATTAATTTTTGTTGATAAATTTAGTTGAAGATATAAGTTTGGGGGTTCCACTAAACTTTATACTTGGAGGGATTTAAACTTTGCACCTTTTGTAAATGAAAGTTTAGATAAAAGGATAACTTACCAATTGGTTTATAGGTTATTTTGATATATTTTTATAGCTAATTTAACTCTAATTTGGGAAAATAAATTCTAAATGATTTTTTAAAACACACCTTATGATTTAGATTTCAACTTTGATATGCTTGATTAATAAGTCATTCAACTTTCTTTATTCCACATTAATCTCCCTTTGATCCACATGGTAACTTGAATAATAGGCTAGATTTGTATCACCAAAATAGATGTATGGCACTTTTCACGACTATATGTTACACTTGGATGTGTAAGTACACAAATCAAGGAATCTCAAACAATCCTCAAATCTAAGAAATCACTTTTGTATGGCATGTAATGGAGAAAAATTAACATGCTAATTAATCTACTACTAAAAAGTACCCAGTCACATTTGAGGATCCAAAAATGTTGTATTGATAGATGCACAAATGTACTTAAAATTTTTATATGATTTATAACTAATTAATGAACAATCCATAAATCAAATTCCAAAAAAGTTGAACATGCATCTCATACCAACAAAAAACCATCCAGCTACAAAGATTGGTGAAGGATAGATTACATGCATTAAAGGAAGGTAAATCTTGATACAAAAATATATCTCCTAATCTCAAAATGTCCTTAAGGGAGTGACATAGGTCTAAAAAATAATTTAGGTCCAAATGATGTTTATATGAAGAGATATGAATAAAAATCAATTAGCTACAACTTGCAGGTTTTCTAATAGCAAGGGACTAGGGAACGTTTTTTCCTCCAAAAGTTTATAAATTTTAGTCCAAATTATAGATACTGATTATGGCATGTGAATTATAGTAATTTACCACCTCCAATTATAATCACCTTCTTATGACTTGTATGCAACTCATAACGAATAAATTGTATAGAAAGGTGTAGAGAAAAAAGTTTCCAATAACTTTGTAAGTAAACTAAAAATTATTTTAAAATATTCTATGTCTACAAAAATATGTTGATATTTTTTCAATTTGACTCAAACGTCCATGGAGTACATGAGCTTCTATCAGATTCATCACAAGTTCAAAACGTCCATATTTGATACTAGATATTACAAAAAAATAACATTATTATATGTCATACCTAAGGAAAATGTTTACAATCATGAATTTATACAAATATTAATTCAAAAAATATTTCCTATATAATAGGGTATCATTATCTTATCCTGATGCAAAAGTTATGCAACCTTGGAGATAAGTGTATTATAAATAAACTCTAGAAAGTTTGAATAAACAAATTTATTTAATAATACTAACTACCATGAGCAATAAAAAATTACTCAATTAAATTTATTTTTAAATGGTGAATTAATCACCCCTTAGGCTGAACCTAATAAGAAAGTTAAAAACTATACATTTCTTACAACTCATAGAATAGGTCAAAGGCACCTCTATTTTGTTAGACCTTATGAATCTTTTTCCATCTAGGATGACAAAATTAACCATAAAAAGGTAATTATTATTTATATATCGATTGGCTAGTAGGGAAAATACTCCATTTTTAATTCTTTTATGAGTTTTGTATTCATAGGTTTTGTGGATGACATGAAAATACCTAAAACATTCCCCATAGTTGGCACAAAAAATTGTAGGCAAACTATTTGACTCTAGAAAAATTATGTACCTTTCACAAAAGTGAATGGATGAAGTACCTCCTATATTATAAGGGGTGGATCTATTTATTGAAAAAAAATAAAACTAAAATAAACATATTTACAAGTATAATATGGTATTGGGTTTTTTTCCTTTCTAACTTTAAAATAAAAATGGAGACTAAAGAAGATGAAAAGTCACACATGGAAAAGCAAACCAATTTTTCTCCTATTCATGACAATAAATATTTTAAATGTAGTTTTATAGTTTGAAAATGAAACAAGTATTTCTTGAGTGTTGAGAGATACACATTAAATGTAATAATTATAACATCTACAATAAAAACCATAAGACACAATTTTTTATAATTTATTATGTATTCCCAATGTAAGAGTGTACATAAAGTTTCCTTCTCGTTCCTTTTGATAAAAGTTACAATGAACATCACATAGCCCTTGTAAAATATCCATTTTTCTATTTATAGATGTAGGATGGAATACGTGAACCTTTAACATTCTCATTTTCACCCTATTCCATATATATATATATATATACATATATATATATATATATACATATATATATATATACATATATATATATGTATACATATATATATATATATATATATGTATATGTATATATATATATATATATATACATATATATATATACATATATATATATATATATATATATATGTATACATATATATATATATGTATATATATATATATATATATATATATATATATATGTATATATATATACATATATATATATATATATATATGTATATATATATACATATATATATATACATATATATATGTATGTATGTATATATATATGTATATGTATATATATATATGTATATATATATATGTATGTATATATATGTATATATATATATATATATATATATATATATATATATATATATATATATATATGTATATATGTATATACACACACACACGCGCGCGCGCGCGCGCACGCACGCACGCACGCACACACAGACAGATATATATATATATATATAGACACACATACATTTCATTTTTACACAAAATAAAAATTGTTAATTTAAAAATATGACAAAAAGAAAAGAAAATAAATCCAAGGTTATGTAGAACCCTTACTAAGAGGTTTTCCCTAAGGATGGACTTTCACTTGATGTAGTTTATTGTATAGACACTATTTAACTTGCGAATTTGTATTATCTTTGATATGATTTGAATATACATATATTTTTTTTTTCACCACTTTAGCTAGAGAGTTGCCTTTGGAAACCACAATGTTCTTACATTGGTCAAATACCATCATCATAACATTGAGGATATCTAAAAAGTATACAAAACAAGAATTGGAATCCTCAAATAAAATATGAATATTATAATGATCATTTCCATATATGGACATTGAATTCACCTTACTTTAATAATGCTTAGTTAATAAATTATTTGAATTTCTCTTTTATATCACCTACTAGGTGACATCCTAAACCATCTTCTTTGATCAAATCATAGTGTAAGATCCATACATTAGATGAATCCTTGTATATATTCTCACCTAAAATATTTTATTGTTTTTAATCTCTTCTAAATTTTTTATCCATTGCTTTCATCTTGTGAAAAAAGATCTCCAGTTAATCATATGAGAGATCATTTTATCTCTTATCAAACATTCTTCCTTTGACAAGTAATTCAACATATATGGATCACATCTCATATATATCCATTTTCACACTCTCTCATTGGGTGGGATGATTTTGGTGACATTTTATTTTTTGATCTATTTTATTCTTCTCTAACTCAATTTTCTCACACAATTTTTTCATTTCTTCAATATATTTCATTACATCCAAAATCATTATTCAACCCATGCCTCAAGAGTTTTTTCAAAGTTGATGTATCAAATCATAATTGATATGGCCTCTTTACTAATACCATGTACTTGAATTGGTTCATCTGCTTTGGGATTTTTTGAATCCTCTAATGGATTTAAAAGGTAGTTCATGTATCTCACAACCTAATGGACTTGATCTTTGAACTGCTTTTGGGTCAACTCATCATGCTTAAGAACTTTTGATCATTATACTAGTAGTCTCTTGGTGGTTGTGTATGTAACTCTCTTAACTAGATATACCTAATGGAATCCTCTTCATAGTATAATTTGACATGGTTATTTCTTCCTCCTTATTTTCCATATTTAGCTTGGTAATTTCTACAAATTAGGCTCTAAAGGAATCAAATAACAACCTAGAAGTGGTCTTGGCATCTATTGGGGGAGGAGTGACCATAATATTTATAAAATATTAAATTTTGACATCTCTATTTCCACCACTTTATTATTTATTATAATCCATGGTTATATCCACTAAAAGGTAGTGTCAATAAAATTAATCATTTGTGAATTAGAGGCAGCCAAAATGGAAAGTAGTGTAGGTTTCCTTGGTGGTGTAGAATGTGGGAAAAACATAATTTTAGGATAATTTGAAATAATATATGATGGTTCCTTTGGTAAATAACTTGAAATAACTCCTGAATTATTGGATGATATAATCCCTTATTAGAGGTGATATATTTGTGTATGGTGTTATCAATTAACAAATATGTATCACCTCTTAAATAATGGGATGATTGTAGTTACACTAAATTCTTGGATTAAATATTTTCCATCGTATAATATCCTTCACCATATATCTTAATTAAATTATTAGGATTATTTTAATCCTTTCCACATCTATCATCTCATGTAGGTATTTTTGGGTGGGATATGATGTCAAACTACCAGTTAATTTGGAAACTGAATGAATTTTTTTTATGTAAGGATATGGTTCTAGCTCTCCTTAAGATATAAAATTTTATTAATTTTAAAATATTTCCATTGAAATAATCCATTTATCTATCTATTACTTTCTTTAGTATAAATTTTTAGGTTAATCAACTCTTGTAAAGACCAATTTATAACTAGAAAAGTTGAGGCTATGATTATTTTAGTATATGTTAGGTTACGTAGTTCACTTCCATCATCTATCATCTCTTTGAGAACACAATTGGTATTGGATGCTTTTATTTTATCTAGACTTAATAATCCCTAATCATGCATTTTCACTTGATATTCATCTACACAATTAACTTGGTAATGCTCTAGATGTGGTTTTATTAGAATACAAGGGACATATCTTGAGATGAAATCTCACATATCCTTTACATTAAAAATAATTTATGCTCATGTGAGGGTACATTGTGAATTGGGAAATAGAAGGTTAAATATTTTGATCATTTGTAGAATTATTACAAGTGTAATTTCCTAAAGTGAATAAGAACACTACACTATCTACATGTTTGTTTTTGCATCTCTTATGTACCTTTATGAGTTTTCTATAAATTTAAATCAAATTTTTTTTTGTCATTCTCCAACCTTTTTAATCTCAAGAAATATCTCTAAAATTATCCTCCTCTGATATAAGATAAATTTTGGAACTAAATGAAGTAGCTTCCATTTTATTATATGAGATTAGATATTTCATCATAGATCTTGGATTTTAAATCTTCCTTCAATATTTATATAATTATCATGGTGAACACATCATTGAACTATATAAATTATTTATTTATTTAGTCCAAGGTTGACTGAGGTTAAAATTTTTGCACCATAGTTACATGGCCTACATTTACCAATTGAGTGAGACTTGGATATATTTTTTGTGCAATCAATGATTATTAGGTGTGAGGTCATGTAGAAGGTCCTAGTTGCCTCCAAATTAGCGATTTGATGTTGTAGTACATAATATATGAGGCTTTAAAAATTGATTTATTATTTTCCACTACATTTAATACTCATTTCCATGAAAGTACAAGAATGAAACTCTAAAGTCATCTTATTACCCACCACCCTTTTTATAAGGGTGATCAATTAGGTAGTTATTTATAAAAATATTGAATGTAAATATTATTTGGGAGTTTTTATAAGCATATTATTTTATGATTCAACCATCCATTATTGATGGCTATGAGGTTTTTCTCTATATTTTTGTCTTAGAAGGTCTGCCCGATCTTGATGCTCATCTTTGTGTAGATATATTTTGATGGAATAATTAAGGTTGTATCCATTGAAGTATCATTAATATTGGCCACTAGAGCACCAATTATAGACCTTATATATATGGTGTTAGGATTATAATGTCAGGTGCATGTAAATACCAAATTTGGGCATTATAGATAGATGGGAAACCCAGTTACCACTTGTGTTCACTCATTAACATGAGATAAACTATGAGAGTAGGATAATTTATATTGATTCTATTATGAAATTACTCCAATTCCACTTGAATAATATGTGAGCCACTAATTTTTATAATATAAATTTATGAAATAGACATGGTCTCATATCTGATGTATTTAACTTCTTTTCCATTAATAATAGATTTTCTCTAGAAGAAAGCATGCCTATTTTTTTAAATGTCTTGTTATTTTAAGGACCATGGAAACATAAAATATTTCATTTCCATTGTTTTGGTAGCATGAAATGCTGATTAAAAAAGGGAATGGAGATTTCCACATGTGTATGGAGGTAATAAATTCTTATTTTTCTATGGATAACAAGTCATGGTGGTCATGAAATTTTTTATTCTAGCTATAAATTATTCACTAAGAGGTGACAAGGGCCTACCAAAACTCTATTATATTTAGTGTATGTAAATCTAACCTTATTGAAAAACACTCAAAACACACTATAAATACTTTATAACTTATATCAAATATATTTATTTAGAAAAATAAATATTTCAATTATATTTTTTGTAGATTTTCACCTCTATAGGAATAAATATTAAAAGACCAAAGTTCTATTGTTATGTGGGTACTGGATTAAGAAGTAGTGTCTTATAAGGTTTTACCAAAATAGGAAATTTGGATAAATTTATAGGTCATGTGGGGATTTTATACCTATAAGGGACATCATTTCCCCTTATGTCCATGCACACATGACATACCCCCACCATAAGGTAGCTCAAATTCAATGGGTTTGACAGAGGTGACATTGCAACTCAATTCATTTAGGTCATGGCTTTCTGTCCATCACTCCCATGGATTCAAGTCATACCATCCATGTCTAAATTATGGGTGTAATTTTTTTCCAATACACAAGATGTGTTTTCACATTAGACATGATGAGGAGGTTGTCCTTGCCCAACCTTTTGGGTCTATAGGGCATGAAAATGCATTTTTAACTTAATGAAAATAGTTATGTCCAAAAACGATATTCTTTTTATGACTTGGACTTTAAATTAAATACTTTATGTTAACACAAAATTTTTAGAAGTTGGAATAATAAAATATTGGGAATACAAACACTCCTCATTTATTTATGTACTTTGAGATTTGTCCTGTAGATACTTTTACTTAATTACTTTTACTCATCATCCCTATATTCTCTCTTTATCCCTTATTTGTACATAAATTATACAGTTACCTCCATTTGGTGGAGAGTTTACTTTGCAAGCTGGTGATTTACATATAACACTCCCTCCTATTGTCCCCTTAGTCCTTACTAGCAAGCTTCTTTGAGACTTATTTTATGAATCTTTTGTGTTTATAGACTAATATTTTAATGATTATTGTGTGGTAGTTTTATGGGGGAGGTGTTGTTTTTACAATAAGGTCTTGGATTCTATCATTTCCAACTTCCTTTCCCCCATAAATTTCATCTTTATTGGTTTTTTTAGTTCATTTTTGTGAATTTATTGATGTATGTATGTAGACCTTGGGATTGACTTACACTTCACCCTCATTATTTATATGCACAAGAGTGTTTTTATTTTCCTTGACTTGTAAGTTTCCTTTGTGTTATTCTTATTGAGAATTTACATTCTATAAATTATTAATTTTTACTTCTTCCTTATCTTATATTCATTCTTATTCATCCAAGGGGTTAAACCCATTCTTATGTGCTTTTATTTTTAATCTTCATTATTAGGAATTATCTAGATTATTTTTGTTCCTCATTTCTAATCAATTGGGCTCCCTTATTTATTTTTTCACTAAATATGGCCTTCTTCTTATTATTATTTATCCTCTTCTCTCTTGCATTATTACACACCCTTGATTCCTAAAGATCTTCCTTGTGATTTTTCTTCTTATTTTTTTGAATGTAATTAAACCTACACTTAAACCATTATAATCTCTTGAGAAGTGTAGGATTAATTTTAAAAAATCACTTTCTAAATCATCATCCATCATTTCTATCTTTTTAGTGGGGTACTTGAATGCAAATTTCATTAAATGTTTTTCCACATTAATTTATGTGGTGTCTACCTTTTCGTACAAAATTATTTTATCCTATTAAAACCATTTACATAGTTTTAATCCCCTCTAATATTTTTATTAATCATGTCATCTTATATTCATTCTTATTCTTCACTTTCATTAAAATGTGATTAACCATGACCCAAAATAAATTCATATCCTTGGTACGCTTCAGGAATTTCTTGAAATAATCCATTATTATAATATTAAGTCACTTAATATATTATATCATCAATCCATTTTATATGATTTATCTATGCATGTAAGGTGTGTGCCTTTCAACTTTGTATACGGAAGTTATTCCAAAAAAGATAGATAAAATGAGCCTTTGTATGCCCATATAGAATCATAATTTCATCACATGAAAACATGGGGATTAATGTTTAAAATGGTTATAAAAAACTATATTCTCAGTTTGACTTTCCCTAATTTATTTGAATAAAATTATAGCTTTCATTAAAATAGGGTAGGAACCTTGTGTGAAGCCTATTTACATAGTTTTTTTTCTTATAGCTTTTTCTTGGATCATTAATACTTTCGTAGGATATATCCCTATCAAATATTTTTATCTTACATTTGGAATGAAAATTATTGTGAATAGGAAATAAATTAGATAAAATTAAAGAATATACATGCCCACTTCAATTCATGAGTGAGCACTCAAGACCTTCTAAAACCATTTATAGTGTGAATAGAGATATGAGGAATAAGACTCTTAGATATTATACTTTTCTATTCAAAAAATATGTGATGAAATAGTTTTTTGGTTTGGGAGATTTATTTATGAAAATTTAAAAAAATTATGTTCAAATAGATGGATGCTACTACTACCTAAATTGAGAATGAGGGAGCCACATTCACCAACTAATTTGTTAAATGCTTTGGATCATATGATTTTTTATTTTCATATTATTCTCAAATATTTTGAGGCTTGGATTGGCCTAATATTTAATTATCTCCACTTTGGTATCTAAATTATAATTGTAAATGGTATTATACTATGAATGAGAAGGAATAATCAGATAAGTGGAAGGAGATGGATAAAAATAGGGGCTTATTTTCCCCTTATGAAACTCCAAAAATATTTCCCTATAAATTTAGGTGTGTTTGTGAGGAAGAATTTATAAACTATATGAAACCTAATTAGGCCTTGCATTAGCACTTTCATGTTTCTAAAATTTTTACTATGTGGGTATATTTTTATATTTTTTTTTACAAAAGGATTCAAGTGGGGAATAAGGAACTTTTGATGAGTTTTGTCGTAAGGTTTCAAGTTGGTATACTATGAAGATTTTATTTTGTGTTTAGATATATCATATGAAATTTTTTTAATTTTGATTGGGAAGGACCATACTATTATGAACCCATGATATCTCTTCTCTTTACTTTGTTTGTATAGTAGTTGTTATGGACACATATGCTTTGTAAGTCATCCCATGATCATTTTTTTTATCACGCATTCATGGGAAGTATTAGTTGATTAGATTTTAATTCATATATAGGTAAGTGTTGAGGCCAATGAAGTCATCCATGAACATATTATATTGATCTTTCTCAAAGGAGGTTTCCCCCTCAAAGTGGTTTGTAATCAATATAATAATTTCAATGCAACTACTAATTTTATAAATATATTATTTCATGCATTTTTATCAATTTATTGGAGGAGGATCCTCTCATATGGTATCAAAGATCTTTCTAGGGAAATTTTTTTCTTCTTCAAAAATTCCTAACTCTATTCTATTGCATACTTTGTTTCAATAATTTTTTCAAAAAATATTAACTCTATTCTATTACATAACTCAATTATGTAATTTTTTGTAATCTTTTTCAGATCAAGGTAAAACCCTAAACATATAACAATAGAAAGTGATTAGGTGAAATCCCTAAAAATTGTTTTAAGGATTACAATAGGAACCCCAAAGTAGCTGGTCCATTGAGAGGACCTACCAAGGAAACAGGCAACAACCCCTTCTTGTTTGAGTAGTTCCCATCCATGAGGAAAACCAAGAGTTGTCATTGAAAGATAAATCCATGGCTATAATTTTTTTGGAGAGTGATACTCACTTAGATGGAATTGGTGTCCAGAGTGATATTTTTAAAACCCTTGAGTAGCCATTAAAACTTGGGGCCCATTTGTATCAATTTTAAAATATTTCTAACAAACTTAAAAAAATAATCAATCAATAGAGTATCCACAGACTATCAAGAGACTTTCAGGTAGATATTTGATAGGAAATGGAATCCAAAAACCATATCTAGAGTATAAGTAAATTCTCAAAATATTTACTTCCAAATAGAAAACATAAAAGAGAAATCAGAAAAAAGAGATTTACTACTAGATAATGTTTTTTCAATTTTTTGCAATATCTCTCCATTTGTAGCCCTGTTGATCCTCAAAATATATCCAAACACCTAAAATATCATTCCCTACATTTTCTTCCTTGAGTTCCCATATCCCAATTCCACTCCTAATTCCTATACATCTCAATTTTCCCATATTTTTGGTTTTTCCATAACTTCTATTTTTGTCTATTTTCCTCAAAAAAATTCCATAGTGTTCATCATCCCTTTATACTCCTTTTTTCCTCTTTGACAAATTTTCTAGTTTTTCCATTTTTGGTTCTAAAATTACCTTTGCCTTCATCAATCATACTCCCACTATGCAAAAAAATTATTAAAGACTCCTTTACCCCTTCCATTTTTGCCCAAATTCAAAACTTTATTTACTAAACATGTCTTGACTCTAGTTTTCCTATCCATTGCAAAAAAAAACCTTTTATTTGGGTCATGTTAGTAACCCAAACATGACCAAAAAACATAGAGGATGAAATTGCCACCCTCAAGACCCACATCAAAGATCTTGATGAAAACATTCTTGGCCTCAATCTTCAGCATACCACCATGAACAATAGATGACATCCAAAGTCTTCTTTAGACATTGGGTTTTCTCCTTCCAACAATTATCATGGGCCAAAGCTTATTTTTCCTCAATTCAATGGTGTAGATCCAACTAAATGGATATATCAGGTAAAATAATATTT
Source organism: Torreya grandis (assembly GCA_037957365.1). Classification (NCBI taxonomy): domain Eukaryota; kingdom Viridiplantae; phylum Streptophyta; class Pinopsida; order Cupressales; family Taxaceae; genus Torreya; species Torreya grandis. Next base: position 261,368 of record JARHVA010005228.1, on the reverse strand, counting down.
TAGTCTACATAATACTTTTGATGCCAACAAGATCCTACTTGCATCCTTTCACTTGGAACTTGAAGCCCTTCAATGGTATCATTGGTATACCAAGGCTCATGATGAACCCATATTGATCAATTTTTCTACCATCATTTTACAATGGTTTATCCCTACTACTTTGGATTGATTCACTAGAGCACTCACTAAACTTTGCCAAATAAGAACTATGAGAGAATACCAAACAAATTTTAAAAACTAGCCAATCACACAGAGGGATTGTCTAACAAATTCTTCAAGAGTTTCTTTATCAGTGTACTAAATTATACAACTCAATCTGAGGTCAAATAGTTCCATCCCAACACCTTGATGGAAGCCTTAGGGTTGGCTAAGTTGGCATAGGTTAAGATCATTGCTCAGTAGTGATTCAAATAGAAATTTGTTCCATTAAAAAATATAGATCCATAATGATCTCAAACAATGCCAACCGCCAAAACCTCTCTTATCAAATGTTTGACTAAGGCAAATATGCAAGCCCATAGAGAAAAAGGACTATGTTATAATTGTGATGATTAATTCACTCAAGGACATTAATGTCTTGAGAAATTCTTTTACCTATTAGATGTGGACTCTCCACCCAAAACTAAATATTAGGAGGATTTTTAGGATACAACAAATGATTTGGAAGAAGTTCAATCGATTATGGAACCTACTTCTTAAAAACACCAACTAGAGATCTCTTTCCATGCCTCAGCTAGAGTCACTACCCCACAAACCATGTAGGTCAGGGGTTACTTCAAGAAGCTCCCTCTCATAATACTCATTGATTTAGGTATCACTCATAACTTAATTAACCCTCAAATTACTAAATAGGCTAATTATTTTATCCATCTTTGCTCCAACTTTGAAGTCATGATTGCTAATGGGGTAACATTACCTTGCATAGGTGTCATAATGTGTGTATATCTATTGGAAATTATAACCTATGCTCCAATATGTTTGACTTACCCTTAGGCAGATGTGATTTTGTTTTTGGATCCCAATGGTTATGCACACTTAGACCCATTTTATGGGATTTTACTAAACTTTAGATGTAGTTTATCGATAATGAGCAAAAAAACACATTGAAAGGCTTACAAGCAAGATCTCTTAGCATCATAAGTTTACATAGCATGTAAAATATTCTTAAGAAGAATTCACATAACATCATTACCCAACTCCATTCCATTCAAATGCAGCCATAAATAGTCCCCACTACTCCTTTTGATCTATAAACCATTTTGTAGAGGTATGCATGTGTCTTTACTAAACTAGTTATATTACCACCTTCATGCTAAGAGGACCATAATTATTAGTTACTTATTAGAAGAATTTCTCCCAACATCAAGCTTTATCACTACCCATTTCATCAAAATACTAAGATTGAGATGCTCATTTGGTACTTATTGAAGTAAGGCATTATTTACCCTAGTAGTAGTGCATATTCTTCCCCAGTTCTCCTTATTAAAAAAAAGATGGGTCATCACACCTCTTATTGATTTTCATGCACTTAATCACTTAAAAATCAAGGACAAGTTCCCAACCCCTATTATTTATTGAGATTCCTAATGAGCTTCATTGTTCTCATTTTTTCTCCAAGTTAGATCTCTGCTTTGGATATCACCAAATCTAGCTTCATGAGGATGATATCCCTAAGATAGATTTTCACACACATGATGACCACTATGAGTTTTTATTCATGAAATTTTGCCTCACTAATTATCCTTCAACATTCTAGGCATTGATGAATAAAATATTTCATCCCTACCTATATAAATTCATCGTGGTCTTCTTCAATGATATCCTCACCTAATGTAAAACATGGTCTGAGCATCTCCAACATCTAGAGCTTGCACTTCAAATTCTTTCTAACCATCATATTTATGTGAAATAATCAAAATGTACTTTTGGATAGGATGAATTTGAGTATTTTGGGCATATTGTTTCATCCTAAGAGGTTTAGGTGAATCCTAAAAAAATAGCTGCCATGACGAATTGGCCACATACTCAGACACTTAAGAGCCTTTATGGTTTTTTGGGGTTGACTAGATACTATCACAAGTTTATCAAGGATTAAAAGAATATTTCAACTCTATTGATATCTATGTTTAAAAAGGATGATTTTACTTGGAAACAAGCTACTAGGTATGCATTTGAAGAATTAAAACAAGATATGTGTACTACACTTGGTATAACTATGCTAGATTTTGCCAAGACATTCACTATGAAGAGTGATGCTTATGATAATGGACTTGGCATTATTATCCTCAAAAAATGATGCCCCACTTTATTCACTAAAAAATCCCTTTTCATCAAGAATTTAGTGCTTTCTACTTATGAGAAGGAAATGATGGCCATTTTGCATGTATTATAGAAGTGACAACCATACCTACTAGGAAATCATTTTTGCATAAAAATTGATCACAAAAGTTTGAAATATTTCTTATAAAAATGGGTCTCCACCCCATCATAATAGAAATGGGTCATCAATCTCATGGGTTGTGACTATGAGATCACTTACAAGAAGGGTAAGGACAATATTGTGGATGATTCTCTATCTTGCATATTTGTAGACCTAGCTTCCCTTTCATCTATTTCCATACCTCTTATAAATTGGTTGGACATTGTAAGTAGGGATATGTCAATGTCTCCTCGTTATCTCAAATCATTCAATATTTGGCCAGTAACCCCTCAATTGTACTAAATTATTCCTAGAATGGTACTTCTCTATGATATAAGGGTCATTTGATGCTTCCTCAGAGCATAGATATTTAGTAGGTTTTATTCTATGAAATCCATGCTTATCCATATTTAGGGCACTTAGGGTTTCTCAAAACATATGAGAGGGCATGATGAAACTTATTTTGGAATGTAATTAAAAATGTAATTTAACAAATGGTGGATGAATATGATACCTACCAATGCAACACAGGTAAAATAACACTCATCCCTAGGTTGCTCAAACCATTTTCCATCCCTACTTGGATTTGGATAGATATTTATATGGATTTAATTAAGGGGCTCCCTAAATCTAGAGGGAAAATAATGATCTTGGTTATGGTTGATCACCTCTCTAAATATAGTCATTTTTGTGCAATTAGCCATCCTTATACCACTTCCATAGTCACATAAATTTTATTGGACTAGATTATTCATCTTCATGGAATTCCTTCATCCATTATTTTAGATCATTATGAAACCTTCACCAGCCATTTTTGGATAGAACTATTTCAATATACTACTACCCAAATGAAGATGAGTTCTAGGTGTCATCCTCAAACGGATGGCCAAACTAAAATTATTAACAAATGCTTAGAAACATTCCTTTGTTGCTTCACCTTAAAATAATAACATCAGTGGAAAAATTGGTTCCCTCTTGTTTAATTGTGTTATAATACCTCCTACCACACTTCAACAAAAATGACTCCATATGAAGTAGTGTATCATCCAGCACCACTAGTACTCCTTTCATACACCCCCAATAGTTCATAAATTCAAGTGATTGGCATGATTCTTTGAGCCCAATATTAGATCCTCAGTACCCTATAGGAAAGTATTAATATGGCACAAAATTTAATGAAAAAATAGGTGGATCAACATCATTTTGAGCATACTTTACAAGTAGGTCATATGGTTTTTCTTTTCCTATAACCCTACAAGTAATCCTACCTAAAACTCAAAATGGCATCATAAGCTAGCTCCCAAGTTATATAGGCCATATAAGGTTATTAAAAATATTGGTTTGGTTTCTTATAAGTTTTATCTCCCACATTCTTCTTTATTTCACCCATTATTCCATGTATCTTGATTGAAGAAAGTTCTTGGCAAAAACATTAGAGTGCAAACTATT
>JARHVA010005228.1:15000-252500 GCA_037957365.1 Torreya grandis | reverse complement strand
AAATGGTTAAAAGAGAGATATATTTTTATGGAGTATCTTCTTCCATAAACCAATTTTAGTAATGAGGCTCCACACCCCTTTTGTAGCAAGAACAGTGGAGAAAATGGACATATCCTTTAAACCCCTGTAAACACGTAATTTCGTCAATAAACCATAAGTACTATGCATTTTGTTTTTCTTTCACATGAAGGTCTTAGTGATGATTATAGTCCTTATTTGACTAGTCATTTTGAGTCTTTTGATATTTCTTATGTCTTATTTTACTTATTTATGATACTCCCAATAGACACAAGTCACATTCTCCCAATCATATGGGCCCCTAGCCTATCTTGCCTTATTTTAGCTCTATTTTAGGACATAGGAAACTAGTGATACTTTCAAGATGATAGAGCCACATAACATAGTTTCAACTTATGGATCTAGTGTTTGACATGACCTTTCTATAATTTTTGAGTCATAACCCATTTATGAGCCTTATCTTACATTTTTTACCCCCTTTTATGACTTTTTGGAAAGAAGACAAGGTCTTATGTTAGAAAAATTAATTATATATAAAGAGACTCATAAGGTATCTTACATCTAGTACTATTATTTTGGCATATATATACATAAAATCAATTAATAGTACAGCTCAATACTCTACATATTACTCATTCCTAACATCTAGACATTACAATCATGATCAAAGAAGGGCCTAAACAAAAATAATTATAGAATACCATGCAATTTGATGGTGCACATTCCCTAAGGGAGAACTACATGCGATTTGAGACCCTATTATTGGGATTAACATAGGTAGTGGCTAGGACAATAAGGGTTCTAGTTTGTATGATCATAACATCCCATAACCCAATTTTTCCTTTCATTTTTACATTTGATCCATTTATTATTTCATGTGTGTAGGTATTCATTAGGGTTTTGGATAAGATTTAGCCAAAATAGTAACACAAATAAACCCCCAAATGACACAAAACTAGTTACAAGACCTATAGAACCTCCCATTACTTCCCTAAGAGTTTCAAATAATCTCTATAAGAAGGACATTAACATAAAAATTAGAAATTAGCACCACATGGCACTATTATCTTGAGTTATATTTCAAAAAATAGTCAGAAGATAAAAATTTCCTGCATGTCTATTCATTCATTTTTATTACCCAAATCCTTGAAAAATTATGTATATCTCTAGATAATTTCCTTTTCTCTTCTCACTTTCTATTCTGGGAAAATTCAATTAAATCAATAATTTATAGATTTTATTTCAAATTAAAAGCTTACTCAACCCTTTAACTACATAGTATTTACACTAGTAAAACCATAAAACGTTAATTTTTTTGGTAAACCTGGCTTCATTTGAATATTTCATAAAACCCTAATTTTCATTAGGGTTTACCTACTCCAAATTTTTTACGTTATATTAGGGTTACAAAATTCTATTTTTCTATTTTTTTGGCACAACCTAACTAATTTAATTAATCCTACATTAGGGTTTCATTTATTTAATGTAATTTAATTTTTTCAACACAACCCTAGATCCACATACTAGGTCCCTATACATACAAATACTAGAAATTAGGGTTTTAATTACAATCATATTTTCTATTACACATTTTGTTTACAATTTCTCAAATTACACATGTACTTATGTTATATTATATTTTATCTCTTGTGTGTTTGTTTTTCCTTGTTTACATTATCTTATTTGACAAGTTTAAAATGGCATATAAGATGTCTTCTACCCCTCACCCAACTAATGCACTCTTGAATTTCTCCAATGGTTACAATAATGAATGGACTAATTTTCTATATTGTACATTAGAGAATAATAATGACTGCATTTATGATGATGATGATGATGATGATGATGATGATGATGATGATGATGATGATGATGATGATGATGATGATGATGATGATGATGAATATTTATATAATGATGGATATAAAGATTACTATGAGCATGAAAATGAAAATAAACATGAAGCTATATTAGATAAATCATATTCTCTCTCCTCTCACTCTTCTCTTACTGCTCAAAATTAATCTAACAATATAATTCCAAAAGAATATCTTGTTGGTAATGCTTTATCCCAATGTGATCCCAGCTTTTCAACTAATTTTACTACCTCATTATTAAAATTAAATCAATTTAAGTGCAATATACAAAAATCACTTTTGAATGATTCAAGTAAAGTAGATATGGAAAATTCTTCTTCTTCACCCTTCTTAGATAAATTTAAAAAAATCAAGTACCAATGATATTACACCTTCTTGTAATTCAAAAATTAAGGCAGATGAAATCATTTTATCACATTCCAAGCTCAATGTAACGATTATTTACAACAATTTTATAATTTAAATGTCTCCAAATCTTTTCCTATATGACATAATATGCAAAAATAATACATGGTTGTTACTTCTCCTACCCTTGAATCTGAAATTGAAAGTGATAATAATGCTTGCATTCCACAAATATCTAGTGAACAAATGTCTTGCATGACACCTACATATGATGACACATTTCATAGCAGATGAAATTTAAAATATTCCCATTCTATCTCTCTTAATGAGAATGTGGATGATACTTATGCTACTCTTATAAAAATGAATTAAATTTTGAATTTGATGAACCATGGGATAATGATGATTATTGTGATTATGATGAAGAGGACATATAATCTTCACCTTCTAACTCTTCTCCTACCTTAAGTATCTCCTTATTCAACCAAAAACTAGGTCACATTTAAACACACACACACACACACACACACACACACACACACACACACACACACACACACACACACACACACACACACACACACACACACACACACACACACACACACACACACACACACACACACACACACACACACACACACACACACACACACACGCACACACACACGCACACACACACACACACACACACACACACACACACACACACACACTCACACACACACACACACACACACACACACACACACACACACATACACACACACACACACACACACACACACACACACACACACACATTTTTATGTTCATAAATTACATTTACTCAAGAATAAATTAACTTTTATTCAAGTAGCATGTGATACTTCTATTCAACTTAACAATAAAAGACATACTAGTGCATCTCCCTCAAACCCTCTTACTATAGTATAACCCACTTTTGAAACTAACCTAAATGAGTGTGGTAGTTCATTTACCTCTAACCAATTCCTAAATATCACACCTCCATAGCTTATTAAGAGAAAACCAACCCTCTCTAAAATATGTTTCCAATACAATGTACTAATGGATAAGATAAATAACAAAATCCAAGCATTATATGAACCCCTTGATGATGATAATATAAATTCAAAATTATTAGTTTATTTGATGCATGTTGTGGGTGATTTGGAATAAAAATTACACCATATCACTTTTTATAACAAAGCATACCAATCTCAAGTCAATGTCAATGTTATACATGGAAACCCTATTCCACACAAACTCTAAACTACAATATTTCCACACAACTTTTAGATACCAGTATTACCTATATTTCATGGGCATATAGATCCCTAATTGAATTTTAAAAATTATGATAAATCCATTTCCCATATTAAAAACAAATTCACTCTACTACAATTGTTTCCAAAGTCCTTAGATGGGGAATCACTAAATTTGTTCCATCACATAATCCCTAATGCATCCATACACACATATGAGGAACTAGAGATAGTCTTTCTCAGGCATTACATATATAATAAGGGACCTATAGTCACATATGAGAGGTTGCCTTCATTGCATCAGGGTGAGACAAAGCCAACATATAAGTACATTTTAAGGTTCAAAGCTTGTTTTCATCAACTAATTTATCAACCAATAGATTTAGAAACACAATAAATCTTTTCCATAAGTTTAATTTATCCTCTTAAGGAGAGATTACTATATAAAACATCAAAATAATTATAACATCTATGTAACTCTATTATAGCATTAGAGGTATAAGTTACATATTTAGAGGTAGAATTGACTATAGACCCCTCAGAGCCTCAGTCATCTAATCTAGTACAATAATTTACTCCACTTAAAAGTAATAACTTAGTATAATAGAGACCACTAATAAAGATAATTAATAAGGGAAAAGATGAAATCTACACATCACCTCCTACAGTGAGTAGAACATAGGATATACTCATAGGGGTTATACAATGTTTAGATAAGGTTGGGCCTCATGATATTCTTCTTACAATATTAGATAGGGGGATGATCACACTTCCTTATATTGATCATCATCCACCATAATGTTTGCATTGGGTACCACATAATCCATAAGATAATTTTCATAAGATTAATGGACATTTAGATGATCATTGTTATGTACTTTGAATTCTCATTGACCAGTATATTACTCAAGTCATCATAACTTTTACACAAGGGTTACTAAAATCTCATTCACCATACTCTCCTAGATCACACTCCTCTACGATAGATTCATCCCAGGACATTCCTTTTAAGGAACTAGTCGTTACTCATAGTATGAACCCCATGAGTTCTAGGACACCTCTTTATGAGTAGTCTCATACACCATAGTTTTAGCAACAATGGAAACTAGTTCATAGAGATCAAAATGTATTTCTAGTGCATACACCAATCAATATATAGAAATAACTATAGAGATCAAAATGTAGCTCCAGTACATACACCAATCAATGTGTATGGGAAAAAATACAAAATCAAGAGCATACTTTTTATTCAAACATAAATAAATATATATGGGAATAATTATAGATATTAGAATACAAATCAAGTTCATACATTGATCAATATATTTGATAGAAATCATACAACTTTGAGTGAATTTTCAACACTTCAACCAACCAATATTTTTACACCAAGGAATACACATCTACACATTGGTAATAAATCACATGTAGTTACATTTTTAGATTTTATTTATACACTGACACAACATGAGAATTATGGTCATTGGTTCTCCATACCATCTAGGTTTAGAGAGGGCATACCACAATCACATGACATACATGCAAAAATGTTATAGAATACATCAAAACCATATACCAATACATATAAAATATTAATACACTATGCATATGTCTAAACATTTATAACCATATACAACTATCATCATTTCAAACAATTAGACCAATTAAATAGATATCAACACATGCAATCTAATAAGATCCAATTATGGATACACATATTACTAAATTAAATAAAAAACATCCATATATATAACTTAGAATGTAGTTTAATTAAAAATATAGTCCATCACTTAATGATGTGTACATGACTATTGAGACTAGCTCCCTCACTCTCACTCTCAAATATATCAAATCTAGAACTAAATCCCCTACTATCTCTATGTGACCTAGACTGGTAACTCCATCTACTCTCTCTCTCTCTCTCTCATGATACATGCCTAGCTCATTCATACACTCTAAATTCTCTCACTAAAGTTGTATATAGTCATATACCATTTGAATACTAGCCCCACCTAAAGCATCAAGTACAGGCATGGTATGCCTATGCAGCTTATCACATGTCTCATCTCTATATACCATCATTCACTTATATGTTTTGGTAAATATCATAGCTCAGGAAAACAAATAGGTTTAGACCCTAGCCACATTAGTATACCTCTCCACCAATCCATCTTCCATGGCATCATCAAGAATATGTTGTGTAAAATCATGAAGCACTGAGTCAATGGTGATCTCCCAGTACTCATCCTCCCCTAAACATGCTTATGTCCACATAGTTCATAAGATTCCTCATTACATAAAGACAATCAAATTTACACAAATTATCCAAACATATTATATACCATCAACAAATCTTGAGGTGTCTACATCCAATACATCCTCTACAATCATCCCACCTCTTAGAAATAGAGGTTCCCATCTATGGTCCCTCTATCATCCTATGTAAGACTCGATCACTCACACATCATTTATATTTAGTATATCAATATTATGGTCCCACTCAGAATAAATTAGGAGCTAACTCAATAATATATATCCTTAGAATACAACATATCTTTGTTGAAGCCCAATAACTCCTCAACCATATCATGGGTACTAGGGGCACATCTTATGACACACATAACTATCATGTAACCCAATCAAATTAAAATCACTCATATACATTTTCCTAGTGGTCATGTAGCTAATAACTCATCTAATTTTTCTTGAGTTGAGTACTATCCTTTGGCCACAACCCATAGCCCCTATAGGGTCTCTAGATAATATCCCCTACTATCAAACTATCTAACAACTATTGTCACTACATAGTGATCCCCTTGGGCTCATGACCCATACATGTTTATCTCTTTGTAATCAACTATGGATGAGCCAAACCATCCCATGCACACTCCACTATCTTGATCATAACTATATACTCATTCCCTAATAATGTAATATCATCGATACTCCAATCCCTCCACCACACATTTCCTATGTGAAAAGATATAGATCCCTATTCAGGTGATTTAATATCATCCAATCCCAAGTATACATATTACCATGATCCTTAATATCATACACTATCTTATGCATCCTATAGGAAATGAAAATCACTCCCATCTATAACCACAAATGAAGATAGAAAAATAGCTAGGAACTTCCACAATTATATAACCTCGATAGTCATAATCAAGGTCAATAATATGTCACTAAGACTCCCTACATGATTGGTCCCAACTATCATGGAAGAGAAATATCTATAAGACCATTATATGAATTGAGGGCCTATATCCTCCTATAGTATAGCTTGTTTTCCAAAGATAAAAAATCATAGAATATGGTACATGTCTTCTAGTGTAATGATCATCTCCTCAATGGGTAACCAAAAAGTGCATATATTTGTATCCCATCTCTCACATAGTGCAGTCATAATATGCTTATCCTAAGGCATAGGCTCCAAGGATGTAAAATAATTCAAACCTACTCTCTCAATCACATCCATCTCTATATCCACTAGGGTTAAACCCTACAAGGTCTCCATCATCTCCCTAATGCAAAATACCATCATGTAGTCAAGAACCTACAAAAACATAAATGAATTAGACATCAACAAAGATAAGTTAAAACTAGAAAATAAAGAACCAATTAACTATAATTATCATCACATGTTAGGACTAATATACACTAGCATTAAATACAAGATAATAGAATTGGACAATAACACCACCCCTTGGACACTAGCACTAGGTACTAGATAGTATCACTCAAGATTGGACACTAGTGACATTATGTGAAAAATAGACTCTAAGTTGGTTCATTTTTAGTAAAAAAATAAACAAGATAACATAAATAATAAAATATGAAATAGTTTGGGTTCCTTACCAGTTGAACATCCACCCCAGCCTAAATTCATGCCTCAACCTCCTCGTATCACGTCAAACTAACTCCTCATCTCCTTAGAATATTTTTTTCACTTAGACACATAATTAAATTAAAATAAAATGCTCTAAATGAATCAAATAACCTATTTAAGTCATACTTACCTTATACCACCTTATTAAGGCAAACCTTGCATGTCAATTTCACTGACTAATACAAATCCCATACTAACACCATATCTCAAGAACCATAGCTCCAATTTGTGAATAGTTTATTTCACATGGGACTTGACATAGATATGTGACATACCATATTAGTTAAACCAATATTCAATTCATTGTTAAATATAAAAAAAGATAATAATCATATCACTAGAGTTAACATAACAATCGACAAAACATCTATCCAATTACACATTTAATTGTCAACTCTATCATGATAAATACATTATTTAAACTTAAAACAACATTAAACCTACTAAATGACACTAATAAAACTAATCACAACCAATTTTGCTTACATATCCTCACCATAGTCTTGTCTCTCTCTCCAAATGGGGGAAAATAAGCATAGATTACTTCAAACATATGGAGTTTCATTTAGATTTAGATTCATAGGAATTTAGATATTTAGATTACATAGATATATAAATATTAAGACTCATAAATCCTCAAACATATAGATATTTAGAATCATAGGTACTTACACATATAAATACATAGGTTTACACATGCATTTAGATATATAGACACATGAATTTACACATGTATTTAAATGCATAGGTTTTCAGATATATAGACACACAAGTTTACATAGGTATTCAGATTCAAATGTTTTAAAATATATAGATACACAAGTTCACATAGTTGCTCATACATACACTCTACACATATACAACTATGTAAATATATAGTTTTGACTTAGGTATACTAGTTTACTTAGATATTCCAATACATAGATACATTTATCAAATTTTAGGATTAGTGGGCATGATGTAGAACACACATTAGTGGTCATAATTTTAAGATTATTAGGTTAAACTTAGTATCATCCCCAAGTTTTCACCAATTTGGGTCAAAAAACCATCTACAGTGGTTGATCCATAGCATTCCACTAGACCTAGTTCACAAAATGAAATTTAGTCTAGCTATTAGAGTGGGGGAAAGTGAGCCTTATTTCTCCACACATTAAGTTCACATACTCAAATTTAGTCCATATATTAGAGTGGGGGTAAGTGATCCTCATTTCTCCACACATTCAATTTACACACTTAGATTTATTCCATATATTATAGTGGGGGAAAGTGAGCCTTGTTTCTCCACATATTTAGTTTACATGTTTAGATTTAGTATAGGGGAGATCCACACCATGTGTTTCCTCTTCACATATTACACTCCATTTTCTATCTACTACTCTGACCAAGAAGTGGGCCAAAACCTAATTACATTCACACATGTAAGTACATGTATGTGTTCTTATTTTTGTTTTACTCTAGTACTTGCATTTCATTGCATTACTAGAATAAAAGGTGCATAAATACAAACACCCTAATTAGATAAAGAAATCATAAGTACTATGTCTTATGTTTTTATTTCACATGAATGTTTTAATGATGATTATAGTCCTTGTTCACATGGTCATTTTGAGTCTTTTAATCTTTATTATGTCTTATTTTCCTTATTTATGATATTTCCAATAGTCAAAAGTCACCTTTTCCCTATGACATTGCTTGATTACCTCTATTTTAGGCCTTAGGACACTACTACCACTTTTAAGACAATAGTGCCACATGTCACTAGTGTTTACTTATGGCTATGTGTATGATGGGCCCTTTCTCCCATGTTTGAGTCCTAACACCTCTGTGAGCCTTCTCTTATGTTTTTAATCCCCCTTTTATGAATTTTCTACCAATGATCAATGAATTATATTCAAAACAAAATTTCTTCTATATAAAGAACCTCACAAGGCATTTTACATCTAGCACTTACTATTTTGGCACATATTTTCATATAATTAATCAATAGCATAACTCAATACTCTACATACTACTCAATCATCACACCTAGACATTGCATGCTTGATTAAACAAGGGCCTAATAAAAAATAATTATATCATATCATGCAAGTTGATGGTGTACGTTCCTTAAGGGATAACTATATGTGATTTGAGACCCATAGCATTGGGGTTAATGTAGGCCTCAACCAAGATAATAAGGGTTATAATCTATGCAATCATAACACCCTAAAACCTAGTTTTTCCTTTACATTTTGTATTTTATCCATTTATTATTTCATGTGTGCATATATTAATTAGTTTTTTAGAGAAGATTCAACTAAAACAGTGACACAAATGAACCCTCAAATGATAAATAACCACCTATAGGACCTCTAAAAACTCCCACAAATTTCATGAAAGTTTTAGAAAATCTCTATAGGAAGGACATTAATGCTAGAATTGGACACTATCACCACATGGTGCCACTGTCTTGATAGGGGTACTATTGTCCTGAGCCATATTTCAAAAAGTAGTAAGAATATGAAAGGATCTTTCATGTCTATTCAATTATTTTTAGTACCCTAATCTACATTAAAATATTTATATCTCCATATAAGTTCTTTTTCTCCTCTCTTAATATTTTGGGTAAATTTAATTAAATCATTAATTTATAGTTTTTACTCCAAATTAAAAACATACTTATCCCTATAAATACATAGGATTTATAATACTAAAACCATAAAAGGTTAAAATGGCCCCATATAACTTTAGATTTTGGTTCCCAAATAATATTCCACTTGATGAGAAGTATTTTTTTATTTTCCTTTTTACCTGACCATAAGAATTGTAGGCACAATTTCCTCATTTTGTAGAGGATCATCCATGTAAGAGAAGTAATGGAGAGACAATAAATAGGGATATCTTCCAAAATGATTTTGATTATCAAAAATTGACCTACTATGGAAATTAATTTATTTTACCATAGACTAATTCATCATTTAATCTTGTCCACAAGCCAATACCAATACATGCATCAATAGTCATTTTACTTAATAAATAACCCCAAATATTTCATACCTTTGTTCTAAGATGGAGTGGTAAAATTTAGCATACTATGAATGTGATATCTAGTAGCAACATCAATATGATAAAAATAAATTACTAACTTTTTCATATTAATAACCAGACTAGTTGCAAAATAAAAAAGTTTCAATATCCTATCCAAGAACTTTGCTTCATGAATGGTGCCATTTCAAAAAATGAGAATATCATTAATGAAAATAATATGTGAAATGTGCATTGATAAAGTAATCTTGACCCCTTCTAATTTACTATCATTGATCTCATGAGTAATATGTTAGATGAGGGATTAAATAGTAATTAGAAATATGAGAGGAGAAAGTGGGAAACCTTGTCTGAGACCTTGTGATGGAGTGAAAAAAGAATTAGTTGATCTATTGATAATAAAAGCATATGATGCTAATTGGTAACATGTTTCAATATAGTTTATAAAGAGAGGAGTGAAACCCACCTATGTGAGTATTATCTTTAAACAAATCCAATTGACAATGTCAAAAATTTTGGAGAGATCAATGTTGAGGAAAGAGGTAGGCCTTGAATTAATTTTGATAGTATGTAAGGCCTCTTATGTAGTACCAATAACATCATGACTGGTTCTATTATCAAGGAAAAAAATTACTCTAGGAATATGTGTGATGAGAATATGGGTTTTAAGAAAGCAACAATGATTTTAGAGATAAGTTTTTATATGTAATTACACAATGAAATAGGTTGATAATGATCAAAACAAGTAAGTCCTTCTCCCTTTGGTATGTTTGCAATGAATTTTATAGAGAAAGGGTCATGAATCTTTCCATAAATTTGAGACTCTTCCACTGTATGAAGAAATATGTTGATAATTATCAAAGCAAGTAAGGTATTCTCCCTTTGGTAGGTTTACAATGAATGTTTTAGAGAACGGAACATTAATTATACTATAAATATGAGATTATCTACTACATGAAGAAGATATGCAGCTATAAGATCCCAAAAGCCCAAATAGAACTACATTATCTAACCATCTAGGCTAGGGGATTCCAGTGTTGAAACATTCTCAAAGTTGATAATACCTTAGAATAGATGGGAATTATAAGCTACTAATTTTGTTGATGATTCATGCAACCATAAAATAATGTAGCCTCTACCATAATATCCTAGACGTTTTCTAGAGGCTATTCAGTATATACCTTATTATAGTGTGAGACTTTTTCCATAGAGATATAAGAGAAGTCAAAACAATCAATTCCATTATTGTCTTTGATGCTCCAAATAGTATTATTTTATCTAGGATATATTACTTGTCTATGTAAAATTTTTATGTTTTCATCCCCCTCTAAGAGCCAAGTAGAATGGATTTTCATCTTCCATTTTGCCTCTTGAAAAGCCCCATAATCTAGATTTTCATATTCTAGAGTGTCTAGTTCATTAAGTGTATCGACCTAGAAATCATCCTCCTAAAATTATTTAAGGCATACCTTAATATAGTCTTCCACGTGATAAATTATTTTCTCATTGTCCTCAAATTTAAGTTTCACCCAAATTTTAGCAATCTTATTAACTTTGATGAAATATCTTTGTAAGTTAACCATAACATGTTCATCATGAGTCAGATTGTATGTATTCCAATAATTTTGAATGTATGCCTAAAATCATCATATCTCATCTAGTGTGGATTGAATTTGAAAGGTGTTTGGAGTTGTTCAATATGCATAGATAATTCAATCTATATGGGGCAGTGATGTTAGGAACCCATGTCCTACCCTTCTCTTTACATTATTATTGTATTAGTCACTATGGATGCATATGCTTTCTAAGTCATCCCTTGATCATATTTGAAGTATCCCACATACATGATAAGTAGTAGTTGCTAGAATATATTTACTATTTAAGTGTTGATGCCTAATTAAGGCATTCATGAATATTATTATATTGAGCTTACTCAAAGGATGTTTCCCCCTTAAATTGGCCCATGATCTAAAGGTTATTTTGTGTTATTTTCTAATGTTCATTTCATTTTTAATTTATGTTGTGTAGTTTGTAAATTTGTGAAGAAATATCCTCACATCTTGTATTAGATCACTTTCTTGGTATATGGGTAGATTTTGGAGGTTATTTTTAGTAGTGGCTTTCAAGAAGTTGTGTTATTTATAGACATATTTTTCCTTGCCTTTATTTTATACATATTCATTGTAGGTTTAGATAAGGGTAAATACCCCTCTACATAACTATGGGGAGTACTTACGCATAATCCCAAAAACTCATTATGAGGAGTACCACAAGAACCCTTGAGTAACTAGACCATTGAGAAAAGATTCAAATGAAAAGGGTAATGACATTATCTTAATTGGCTAGTTTCTACCCATGAGGTAAACCAAGAGCTATTGCTTAAGGGTAAATCTATGACTAATTTTTTTTTGGATAGTGGTATTCATTTAGACAAAATTAGTATCTAGAGAGACTCATTAAAACCCTTAGTCAATCAAATAGACTTGGGTCCCATACCCAAAATAACAAATTTAGAATACCAATAACAAAGTGATCATAGTTGAAAATAGTTAGTCACCGCACACTTATAGACAGGCATTTGGCAGAAGCAACCAAGTGGTAATCACTTTTTCAATAAAAATGAATTAAAAAATTCAACTCTTTTCCATATCTCTCCCTTTATAGTTATTTTGACTCTCAAAATTTACTATAACATCTGATATTCTACTTTACACATTTTTTTCCCTTGAGGGTACGTATCCAAATTCCATTTATATTAGCCAAAAATCTCAATTTTTAATTTTTTAGGATTTTAAATAACTTATTTAGTTTTTTCCCTCTTGATTTTAGACTTTCCCATAGTGTTCCTTTCCCTTTTATACTTTTATGTCCCTCATGGAACAATTTTATATTTTTCCATTATGATTAAAAAATTTACCTTGCCTTCATTAATCCTAGCCAGGAGGTGCCAAAAAACTAGTAAAAGTACATTTACCTATTTTGATTGAGCCCAAATTAAAAATTATCCTTACTAATCATGTCTTGTAACATGTTTTTCTATCCCTTGCCAAAAACCACACTAGTTCTGGGAGCCACCCATGTAGGCATAAATATCATGGAGGAAGAAATTGTGACATTAAAAACCTAGGTCATTGAGTTAAATGATATGATGCATAGACTAAATCAGTAGAATATCCTTTTGCTCAACAAATTTCATAAGGACTCTTCTTCAAAAAATAGATTCTCTTCTCCCCACACATCACATGGGCCCAAACTATACTTTCCATGATTAAATGGTATAGGTCCTAAAGGATGAATATATCAAGCTGAGTAATTCTTCAACCTTCAAAATACTTATTTTGTTAACAAAGTCCTAATTTCTTTCTTCCACTTAGAACAAGAAGCACTCTAATGGAATCATTGATATCTCAAGTCAAATGATGAACCTGATTGGAAAAAATTTGCATCCTTACTTTTGGGTAGGTTTAGTCCCTTAGTATTTGAGGATATTATAGGATATCTCACAAAACACTACTAGATAGGAACCATTCATGATTATCAAATTGAATTTGATAAACTAGATAATCACACTGAAGGATTATCATATGCCTTATTCAATAGTTGTTTTATTAGTGGCCTCAAATATCCAATCCATTTGGAGGTGAAAATGTTTAATCTTAATAACATGATGGATGCCTTAGGTCTGGCTAAGTTAGTAGAAGATAAAATTTCAACACAATGTTGACCCCCCACATTCCCACCTATAAAGAACACAATAAACCAGTGGCTAGCCACAACCACATCAATCAAGAGCCTTAATAAAACAAATATTTGGTATTTTAAGGAGAAAGTATTATGTTATAATTGTGATGAAAATTGGGTTAAAGTTCACAAATACATCACACAAAAGCTCTATTTTCTAGATGTGGAATCACCATTAGAGTAAAATAGCAAGCCCAATATCTAGGAATTCTAGGATGCTAAAGAAAAAAAACCACTTAGAGGACTCAATGGCTTAGGAGACTCAACCTAATATATCTCTACATGCACTAGTAGGTCTTATCACCCCTCAAACCATGAAGGTTAAGGGATTATTTAAAATAATCCCTCTCACAATCCTTATTGACTCTGGCAGCACTCATAATTTCATCAATCCCCACATTGCTAAGCAAATTGAGTGATTTATACACCCTTATTATAGATTTAAATTAATGATTTGTAATGTGGGAACTTTTTCATGTAAATGGAAGTTTATATATGTACATATCATGATAGGTGATTACACTCTTCATGTATATATGTTTGTCCTACCCTTAGGAGGATGTGATGTGGTCTTAAGGGTGTAGTGGTTCTATATATTGGGATCTATTCTATGGGACTTATATGAGCTTTGGATGTAGTTCATACATAGTGACAAAAATGAAACCTAGAAATTTTTATTTCCTATATCTAATCAAATCATCATTTCCCATCACATGGAAAATATTCTAAAGAAAATTTCACATGGGGTCATTCCTTAGTTTCACTCCATCCATCTCTAGCTCCATATTGTTACTAAATACCCTATTAATTTACAAGATGTCCTCGACAAGCATACAACCAATTTTAAAGATTAATGGGTTTTCCCCATTCATGCCCTGAAGATCATCACATTATTCTCCTTCTAGGAATCATCCCACCCAATATCCATCCATACCACTATCCCCATCTACAAAATATTGAGATTGAGAAGCTAGCATTAAAAATCCTCAAGTCTAGATTTAATCACCCCAACACTAGTCCATACTCCTCTCTAGTTCTTCTTATCCATAAAAAGGATGGGTTGTGGTGCCTATGCATTGAATTATATGTCCTTAACCACCTCAATATCAAAGATAAATTCCCAATTCCAATCATCGATGAACTTTTTGGTGAGCTCTATGGGGCAAAAAATTTCTCCAAATTGGATCTTTGTTGAAGCTATCATTAGATCTTTGTGCATGCTAATGAAATTTAAAATATATACTTATACACTCATGATGGACACTATTAATTATTTCTCATTCCATTTGGACTTAAAAATTCCCCTTCAACATTTTAGGCACTAATGAATAAAATATTTTATCTTTTCCTCTGTTAATTTTCTTTGGTTTTATTTTATGATATTTTTATCTACAACTGCACATGGGTCAAGAATATGTAGCATATTGGTATGGAATTACAATTTATATAAGATAATAAATTATGTGCTCCAATTTTTTCTTTATTCGAGAGGAAGTTGAATATCTAGGCCACACTATTTCAGCCAATGGGATCTGTGTGGATCTAGAAAAACTAGTGCCATGTAGCATTGGCCTCAGCCAAAAACCATCAAGAGACTTCATGGATCCTTAGGCATTACATTATATTACCATAATTTTTTCAAGTATCATGAAAATATCATGAATCCCTTGACTTATGTAGTGAATAAGTATGCATTCACATGTGATGTCACAATTGATAGGGCATTTTTGGCACTCAAATAAGCTATGTGTAGCACACTAGTTTTGGTGATGCTAGAACTCACTAAAACTTTCACCATTGAAATTAATACCTATGTGAATGGCCTGGGTGCTATTATTTTCCAAGTAGATCATCCCATTAATTTCAATATCAAATACCTTTTTAGAGAAAAGTTGGCTTTATCTACATACAAAAAGGAAATGACGGCAATTTTATGTACAGTATAAAAAGGGTATCCATACTTACTTGGGAATTATTTTTTCATAAAAACTAATCACCAGAGTTTGAAATGTTTATTAGAATAATTGGTTTCATCATCAACACAATGAAAATGGGTTAGAAAACTCATGGGCTATGATTATGAGATCACTTATAATAAGGGTAAAGACATAGTCATGGTGGATGTTCTCTCATACACATTCAAGGACCAAACTTAAATTTCTTCCATCTCCATGCCCATTATAAATTGGTTGGAATATATACACCAAGGCTTTGGAAATGATCCCTCATTACACCACCTCATTCAATAATTAAACACTAACCCCTCTATAGTACCACATTACTCATGATATGGTTCTTCTCTATAATATAAGGTTTTTCTGGTGCTTACTCATAGCATAGACCTTCATCAATTTTTATTCTATGAAATCCATGTTTCTCCATGATCAGAGCACTCAATATTTCAAAACATATGAGCAGGTATGTCAACTTATTTGGGATGAAATGGTAAATTAAATATATGGTGGCCAAATTTGATACCTACCTATGTAACAAAGGTGAAACAATAGTGGTTAATATTTTTTTCAAGCCCTTTCCCATTCCTACTATGATCTAGACAAATATTTCTACATATTTCATTAAGGGGCTCCCTAAATATGGAGGAAAAATAGTGGTCCTAGTTGTGGAAGACCACATCTTTAAATATAGTCATTTTTGTGTCCTCAGCTATCCCTATATAGCTTCCATGGTCATAAAAGTTTTCTTGGATCATATCTTCTTTCTACATGGCATACCTTCTTTAATCATCTTCAATCATAATGCAAATTTCATCAACTATTTTTGGATGGAGACATTTCAATGTATATTCACACAAATAAAGATGAGATTTAGATATCACCCCAAAATAAATGAATGGAAATAAATTTTCAACAACTACTTAGAAACATTCCTTCATTAGTTTTCTTTAAAATAACAACAATTGTGGGCAAAGTAGCTTCCCCTCATAAAATGGTGGTAAAATACCTCCTACCATAGTTCTACTAAAATGACTCCACATGAAGTGGTTTATGGTTAAACTCCCCCATCACTTCTCTCATATGCCCCTAATATTTCATTAGTTTAGGTAGTTGACACTACTCTCCAACATTGGAATCATATTCTTAGCACCCTATGAGACAATCTCCATCTAGCATAGAACCAAATGAAGTTGTAGGCTAATCAGCACTGCTCTAAGTTTAACTTTCAACTTGGTAACATGATTTTTATTCAAATACAACCATAAAAATAATCATCCTTGAAACTAAAAGTGTATCAAAAGATTGATTAGATGTTTTATGGGCCATATAAGTTTCTCTGGTATATTGGTTCTAGTAATTACAGTTTTGAGATTTCACCTTCCTCCTAAGTTCACCTAATTTTTCATGTTTCCTATTTGAAGAATGTTTTTAGAACTACCATCAAAGTGCAAACAATTTTACTAGAACTTGATAATAAAGGATCCATCCTTATTAAACCAAAAGTATTCCTAGATAGGCATACACACAAAATTTTCTCCTACTCAATCAAATAAGTATTAATTTAGTGGCATGGAATGTAAATAGAAGATGCAATAGAGGAACCATTATTCTGAATTAAATAACAATTATCACATTTTAAGCTTCGAGGACAAAGCTTTTTCTAAAGGGGAGGGGATGTTAGGAACCTGTGTCCTACTCTTCTCTTTGAATTATGATTTGTAAGTCATCCCTTAAGCATATTTGAATTATCCCACATACATGGGAAGTAGTAGTTATTATAATAGATTTAGTATTTAAGTATCGAGGCCCATTAAAGGCATCCACAAATATTATTTATTGAGATTTCTCAATGAAGGTTTCCCTCTTGAAGTGGCCTATGATTTAAAGGTTATTTTGAGTTATTTTCCAAATTTCATTTATTTTTTGTGGTTCATAAATCTGTACAAAAGGATCCTCACAAGTGAATTGAGGAAAACATCTTAAGAGTAGTAACCTTATAATATTTAATATATAAAATGAGGCCTTCCTTAATAAGAAACTTTTCCAACCTTTTGGATATACCTTGAGATTGAGTACGGTGATTAGACCAGGTGGGTTCCATATATAAAAGAATAACATCAACCAAACTATGACTATATATGAAGTGTAAGGAAAAAAATTAGCCATAGGATCATGTCTAGCTTGGTCATCACAAAATTAATTTAGGTGCATATTGAAATTTAAACTCCCCCAAGGATTAGGTGATGCATTTTAATATTATTAAGTATTTAAGGGCTGACCAAAAATTAATTTTATTGTGTGAGGGAACATAGACATTTAAAATATCAATAACCTGATTAAGTTCTTTGGAGAAGAAATAACCCAAAATGTAGTTTGTATCCTGTAGATAAATTCTTAACTCAAAAGAGGAGTTTCAACAAAGATCCAAACCACCCAAGTTTCCTTTAGATTTGATGGTAATGAAGGAACACTCAGGTAAGCATTTGTTAATGTATTTTGTAGAGAGATCATATGAGCACATAGTCTTTTGAAAGAGTAGTAAATTGAGATTTTCCTTGAAAACCAACCTATTTAAGGACCATTATTTTTAGGTCATCCCAAAGCCTCTAACATTAAAGGATTTAATTAAAATAAATTCATGTTATTGTGGGTTGGTATAATAAATAACCCATGTATAATCAATTATTTGCCCAAAAGGATATCCTTTTTATCCTCCATCTACGCATGAGAAATTTTTATGCACCTCCCTCAATTAGCCAAAGAAGTGTGATTTGTTGTAGTTTCTAGTCCACCATTTTGATTACTCAATCCCTATTTTAGTTGTGTCTTAGTTTGTGATCTTGTCATATATCATTTCCTTATTAATGTTTTAGATTTGATAGAATTTTTGGAAGAGACCTATCTAGGGAATAAACTAACTTGTTAATTCCTCCTTAGAGATGTTAAACTATGGATGTTGTTTGCTCCAAATATTTATAATAATATTGTTGGATATATCTAAATAAATAACCCCTTGTTGAAGAAAGATATTGAGTACCTTTACCTCTAATAAACCATACAAATTATTTTTGTGAAGGTCACCAGCCTCTAATGTACTTAACTTCTCAAAATATGAAGGTTGGATAAGGTTATGTACATTACCCACATCTAATAGGTTATCTTAAAAGAGAGAGGCATCCACCTTCATAGAGGTATTTGTGGAGAGGCATGCTCTATTTGACATATAGTGGGAGGGTATAAATCCAAAAGGATTATGTTTTCATATCAATATTCTCCCCTAAATACTGATAAATCCTTTGATCCTCCCTAATTTGAATTATGTAATGGATAATCGAGCCTTCCCCCCTTCAAATTATGGATTTTTACCATATTCTTATCTTTAGAAGAGATGGATAGGGACTCCTCCAAAATATTGAAACCACTCTAGGAAAAATGGATTGTGGAAAATGGGCAATTGACTAAGTCCTCTTCTCCAATAGATCATGTGGGTAGTAATGTACAAGGAGTACAAAGAATACCTAAAGTACCTACTTGAACTTTTTACAAGGGGGTGTCCAATGTGGAAGATTAATTTTGTCAATATGAAGTACCATGAGGGTCTATCTAAAGTCCATCTTTGTTAGGACCCTTAAAAGAAGTCAATGTAGGATCCATCCCATTTGTGTCACAAGATTGATCTACTAATAGATTAGAGTAATTTAGACCACCAAACGTTTATTTTATGGATAACATGCTCATAAATCTATAGTCTTTAGGGTGGACAAGATATCTTAAGCTGTCCATAAGATCAACATTATGTGCACCTAAATGGCACATTTTTGTAGTCTAGAGTTTGTATGATCCTATTGTCACCTGTTATCAATTCAATGGTTATGGGAAGTCCATTTGTGATATGAATTTCAATGCAAATATTAGACACTAATGTTTTTAGTTTAAGAGATTACTAGGGTCTATTTTTAGATATGTATCGAAGGAGTCTCCAATGATTTTATAGATATGAGGCTCCCACATCTCCATGGCTACCCCTAGGAGATTTGCCCATAGTGTTAATGGTTTTACCTACTTTCATTTTGGGTTAAAATCCATAGACCATCTAAAAATGGTGAGATAAGTGTTTCCACAAAACTAAGGACCTTCCAAATTAATCCTTTCTATGTCCTCTAATATTGAAAAAAAACCCTTGCCCCATGATGGATAGTAGAATAAATACCTAGTAATGAGGCCCATTTTTTTGTACCCATCTGTATAAGTATAGATCTTTGAGGATCCTAATGTAAAAGCATCCAATAACATCATTTTTTATTTATCTAATGACATTTTCCATAAAAAATAAATGATCAATGGTGTCTTGTACTAGGATAGGTGAGATTTTGAAGCATTTTTATTTGTTTCTCCTAATCCTTATCCTTTTTTCTTTTGGTACATCTACCTTCTAATTCCTCTGATCTGGACTAGTCACCAATTAGTTTCCATGGTGAATGTCTACAAGGGGAGATGGAGGGCATAAAAATAAGCTGATGGATAAACCTAGCCAATGTTTTTAGAAATCCTATGGAAGTTATAGGTCAAAATCTACTGTAATAGTCACTAAGAACTCCATTATTGATGTATTTGATGAGGGTATAGGCTATGTAGTGGGAGATCACAATGCTTATAGTAAAAAGTGTGACCTAGGTTTACCCCATGGCCATTTTAGCTTCATTTTTAGCTCCTCTAACATCATATATCAACATCTATGTGTATGTACACAACATGTATACATATAAATATATACAATCATATATACACATACACACACACACACAGATATATATATATATATATATATATATATATATATATATATATATATATATATATATATATATATATATATATATATATATATATATATATATATATTTATGTATGCATGTTTGCATATAGACAGACACACAAGCACGCACGCACGCACGCACACACACACACACACACACACACACACACACACACACACACACACACACACACACACACACACACACACACACACACACACACACACACACACACACACACACACACACACACACACACACACACACACACACACACACACACACACACACACACACACACACACACACACACACACACACACACACACACAAACACACACACACACACACACACACACACACACACACACACACACACACACACACACACACACACACACACACACACACACACACACACACACATGTATATATACATGTGTGTGTATACATAGAATTACAATTAAGCATTATTTTTTTGAATAAATTTTAAGTCTCTAGGATGGAAAACTAATGCTTAATTACAATTATATATATATATATATATATATATATATATATATATATATATATATATATATATATATATATATATGTCTATGTGTGTGTGTGAATGTGTATATATATACACACCTATACATGTATGTGTTGTGTGTGTGTGTGTGTGTGTGTGTGTGTGTGTGTGTGTGTGTGTGTGTGTGTGTGTGTGTGTGTGTGTGTGTGTGTGTGTGTGTGTGTGTGTGTGTGTGTGTGTGTGTGTGTGTACACCTACTTATAATTAAGCATTATTTTTCCATCCTAGTGACCTCAACTTTTCACAAGGTATAAAACAGTCCAATAAATTAGTGATTAAGAATACAAATAAATCAATAATTTGTGTATTTAAATCAATAAATTTATTGTTCTAATTTAATACATTACCAATATTTTAGTTTATAGTCTATAGATAAATCTATTTATTTAATGAAAAACACATTGTATTTTATGTCTTATTTTTAACAAGACTCGACTTTATAACTAAGATTCATGATTTTACCTAATATAACATATTTTGGATCATTTTTCCATTTTAATAAATTTATGAAATATTAGTATATTTTGATACTTTTCCATGCATGTGATGTTTTTTTTCCAACCATGCAATGTGTTCATAGGTTTGTGATTCTTGTGTATGTCTTTGATGGTTTCCTATACCTACAATTGTTTTTCATGCCTACGATGATTTTTAGGCCTGTAATGATTTTTCAAGCATGTTTCTATTTTATAGACCAAAAATGTTTTTCAAGATTATGATTTTATATAGAATCATAATGTTTTTTTAGGATTATTATGTCTTTCTAGACCATGATGCTTTTCCAGGCTTCAAATTATTTTCCAATTGTACAACAATTTTTTTATCTCGTGATGTTTTTTGAAGATTGTAATTATTTTCAAGGCCTATGATGCATTTCCAAGCTTGTGGTTTTTTTTTTCCATTTTTGTGATGTGTTTTTAGGCTTGTGATGTTTTTCTCAACCTATAAGTTTTTTCATTGACTTTGATTATTTTCTATGCATGTGATGCATTTATAAGCATGTTATGATTTTCCATGCTTGTAATGTTTTTCTAAGGCTATATTTTGTAGGGAATTCTATTCTTACATATAATTTTATTCATTTTGTAGATCTTGGTATTAAATTCACCAAATGTTTCACTAATTGATAAATATTTGTCAAGTTTTTACTTTATTTTACAAAAATAATATATCATTGTTTTATTTTCTCCATATTCATGATTTTCATTTCATAGGATTTTCCATCCTTGAAAATTACATTCTATAAATATTTTTAACCCATTATTAAACTTTGTTTTCGATGGGTTCCTTAACATTTTCCCTAGTTTCAAGTTTTTTAAACATTGAAAAGGTTTATTTTTGTATATCATTATTTAAATAATACCTTCAACTCACCTTAGAGCTTTAAAATTTTGATTGATTTATTCTTTTATTTGATTAATTTTGATCCTCAGTATGTTGGTAATTAAATAACTATTTTACTTATTTTATATAAATTAGGGATACAATATTTTTAACATTAAGATCAATTTTTATGATTTTATTTTTAGCATGTTAAATTTATGCGATGATAGAGGGAGATCATGTTGGAAAATAGTATTCCATATAATCATGTCCAAATCCTATGGACAAAGGGTACTGATAGGTCTATTTTTTCTTATAGAGTTTTAAAATATAGAAAGGATCACACTCTTTCACAACTCAAGATAGTTTTAAGATTTCCTTTTGTGCTCTCTATTAATTTGGTGTACTTGGACTATATGAAAAAACATTCCTAGCCTTCCCACTATATCATATTCTTGAGGGGTTCATTTAATCTCTTCTATTTATTAATGGAGTTATATATACTATAGGATTAGATGTGAGTTTGGGATTCTCTTTTTTAAAGGTTGTTAGCTACGATAGTTTTAAATTACTTTCTAATGGATGAATTTTTGAGCTGTTCATTTCCACTAAAGAGTTTTAGAGATATGGTGAAGATTTTACATCTATTATGCCAAGATTTAGATGGATATAATTTATTTTTTTGTGCCTGTTCACATAAAAGGATATGTTGAGATTTGGATCTTTGTAACCAAAATATATATAAATGTATCAATAAAGTCCCATAACTTTTTTAATTTATAAATATAGTTGGGTTTGAAAATATGTAACCTAATAAATTTAATGAATTAAAATTATTTACCTTTTTTTCACAAACATCTTGTATCATTTTATTAGTTTTTAGAATTCAACATAAGTCTTGTCTTGGTAAAATTTTTTTAATAAAAAGTATGTCACATCCCAATTTCTCACTAAGCTAATTTAATTAATTATTTATGGATTATTATGGTTATTAAATTTATTAATTACTTTTCAAATAAGATGTAAGTCATATGCTATTATGGGATAACTGTATGTTACTTTGATTTCATGATTACATTTCTATGAGGTAGTTATATTATATATTATCATTTATATTATGATAAAATTGATTTATAGTTACAATAGTGTTTTATGATATATATCATGATGTTACATGTTAATTACCTTCTTTTCATGAGTTGGATGCATGAGAGTTACATCCCTCAGAGCATGATAGAGGGAGAGCATCATAAAAGATGATAACATATACAGAGGTATTGGGGGATGATAGAGGAATGGCTAGAACCCATGCACACACCAAATTAGACAGGACACATTATATGCATTATTTGAATTATTAGATTTAGTACATTTTTTATGTTATCTACATTTAAATAAATTTTTTAAGTGTGTGTTAGTTATGTTTAATACTTATATGTGGAATAAATATTATGTGATTGCATTATGGATATTATACATACATTTAGTTTATAATGTTTTAGTATGATTATGTTATGTTATTGTAATAATGATTTTTAATGCTTACTAGAACATAAATCTACATGAATAATATCTAGTTATTATAGTATATATAATAAACATAATGTCTTTGTAATGTTTAGAACATTAGCTAGTTATCTTTATGATATTCAAGAATATCAATATATGTCTTAACGCCTTAATATATGAGCATAACCAAAGACATAGATAGTCTATATAATGTAGTGATAAGATAACAATTATGTTGTTATAATACTATTGTGATTGGTTTAATAGTTGTCTGATTTACCATTTTGGATAAATGAATATAATAGACATTACATTAATCTCATTATTTTAAAAATTCATGATGTTATTATCTTTACTAAGTTATTGAAAAATATTATATTATATCCTAAAAACTATCCTATAATATAAACCTAGTCTTTGTTATCATGCATAGACTACGTTAATGTTTGAAGTGTTACTTATCATTGTTAATAATGTTAAATGTGGACTTTAGTGTGGAGATATATGGGCATGTAATGTAGGTAGACCATGTAGGAGTTAAAATAATAAAATATTGATAAATTTTGAGATAAAAATTAGGTCTTTTCTCAGTTAGGTCAATGGAAGTTAACTGAGTTTAGTCTCTATTTGAATGGATAATTCAAATTATGTATGGAATGTAAGATATTAGCTAATAGTTTCATGAAATATCGAGTTAAGAAGAGAGATGGAAAAATTATAATAAGAGTTGAGTTGAGGAAGATAATGGCATGGACAGAGAGGAGAAGAGAAAGGTTAGAGAAAAGGAGAGAGAGACTTATGATTCATATAGTTGTAAATTGGAACTTTTTAAAGGTTGGTAATGTTATTTTATTATTATTTCTTGTTTAGAAGAATTATGTATGTAAAATTATCTTTTAAGGATTTTTGGAAATGGTATGCATTTTGGATGGATATAGGTTTAGCCCTGTGAATGGATCGACCATCCACAACACTAAACCATTATCCCTTAAACCCATATGAGATAGACTAGTAATGTGTATGGGAAAATAGTATGGTTTAATGGATTTATTTTTCAAATGAAAAAATGACCTAGCCTAAGAAATTTAGAACCTAGGAAAATGGTTGGATATATACAAGGACTAGGTTTTATTATAGAAACTATATTTTATATAATATACTCAGTCACACGATTGTCAAAATATTGAGTACATTGATATAATATACAAATCTAGTGTAATTTTATATTTAAACAATGTGGAGTCAAATAGAAACATGAACAAGTTTGCAAGTAAATTATGTACACAATCAATTTGGGTTACCATATATAAAGGATGATTATCAAATTAGGGTTGGCATATATACATATTGATTGCATGATTTAATCATTTGAAATAGTGAATGTGTGTGTGTGTTTGTGTGTGTGTGTGTGTGTGTGGACTATTTATTCAAGTCAATTGAAATAGTGAATATTTATGTGCATGGACTGTGTATTCAAGTAATTAGAAATACGGTATATAATATATGGACTGAATGTATGTATATTATATGAAACTATGTGAAATAATAATTATGAATTGTGTGTAATTGATATTCCAAAACAATGATATGGGTGTATATGTGTTAATCTAACAATGAAGATATATAAAAAAAACTAGGTGTAAATACTTATGAACCATAGAGTGAAGCTAAGATAGTATTCATTAAGCTATGTTTAGGTTTAAGGAAAATACAAAAAAATCCTTGAATAGAATTATGAATGATTAAATATCAATCATAAATTATTGGTAAATAATAATGTGATGTGTGAAATGATTATACAACCTTATAAGTATTGAGAATCTATATAATAGAAATGGTTATTAACATCAACTTGCTAGCTTTATAGAAACCTATAGCATAGTTTGGAATACTTTGCTTTTTTGTTCAAATGAACATAGTTAATAGAGTCAAACTTAGATCTATATATGTGTTAAATCATGCATAGATTATGGTATGAGAATAATTGTATATTCTATGTAAAAAAAATTAAAATGATTCAAAGATAGATGTTGATTATTTATTACACTCTATTTTCAGTAATTTGAGATAATGTATATATAGTCTAAGGACTTAAATTGGGAGAAAATAGGGAAATTGATTTGGAATGGATTTTATCTTATTTTAATTATTTCTTTTATGTTGTAATAAGTAAATAAAAATAAGGGTTTTTGCAAATGTCAAAACCCTATATAAGTCTTGATGCTTTTTTATAAAAAGATAAATAGTATAAGTTTCTTTAAGGAAAATGAAAAATGTGGTTAATATGATAGAATGGTAATTGTGTATTATATATATATATATATATATATATATATATATATATATATATATATATATATATATATATATATAATGTGGTATATATTATTCAAGGTGTAAAATTATACTCTGTGTGTGTGTGTGTGTGTGTGTGTGTGTGTGTGTGTGTGTGTGTGAGAGAGAGAGAGAGAGAGAGAGAGAGAGAGAGAGAGAGAACATAGGTACTCATATACATATATAGATTATATTTATACATTGGGATGCATGCCTATAATTATAGCTTATGACTAGTAAATTTAGTCATAGAATCTTGAGGGATATGGCACTATAATTATATGAATAAAGCCTCTTAAAAGTATAATAGGTTATGTAAATGAAATATTATGCTTTTGTTTATAAGTTAATTTATATTTTTCAAAAAATTGGTTGTTGTTTTTAATTGAGTAGTATTTACAATATACTATGATATTATTTGTTGTACTACATTTAAATTTATTTAAAATAATTAGAAGCATGTAGTATAAGTATATATTATACCCATTTGGTATAAATTAAACTTTTTATTCTTATTATTTATGTTTTAAATAATATATTAGAGATTCATGCATACATTTGATGAACTAAGTGTATGTTTTATGATTATTCCTATAGTTAGCATGATTTATAACTACTAGTAGGAATTAATATGTATGAATATGTTGGTTATATTTATATTAATCAAATATCATATTGTTGGTACTAAATAAGAAGTGAGATAGAATTCACTAGCTTACTTAGCATCACCAATGCCAGATGAAGGTAATCCATTTAAGTGGTGTGTTTGAATTTGACTAATATTATAAATAAATAACTATTTGAAATATTTAGCCCAAATAATTTTATTTAAACATTGTCACTTCATATGTATGATATATATGTTTGTGTGATATCATGTTAGAATTTTTTTTTTATGGTACACATCATGTATTAAAAATCTTATAGCACATGGGTACTACCTTGTCTCTCTAGATTCCCACATCACCATTATCTACCCATCCATGAAGGGAGGGTAATTCCCTAGTTGGGTGATTGTGTGTGGGATCGATGATATATGGTTGGTGTGAAAAAAAACTTGGATGATTCTCTCCCTCCCCATCGAAGTACTTATTAGAGACTACACTTGAGATTATTAGAGATACTAGAGTTCATGAGACTCATGCTCTATGGAGCCTTGTATCTAATATTGTATTTATTTTTGAGACATTATGCCTATTGGAAATGTAATTAATTATTCATTGTACATCGATAGTAGTGTTTGTATTATTATACCAGGCGTGGTTGGTTTTTATGTAATTACTTCCTATTTGTAATTATGCTTTATTTCATGTGATGCTAGTGATCAGTAACTATTAAATGTTAAATGTTTACTTTATGTTTAACATGCTTAGTATGTATACTTAAATCACTAATTAGATTATTTTGGTGTAATTTAATGGAATAATATGTGGAATTTAATTTTTTTAAATATATTATTCTAGTAAATCTCAGTGGCAATGTTACATTGTGTTATCAGAGTTATGGCTCAAACTCTAGGACTTAATGAGTCCACTAAACTTTTCATATTTTTATATTATCAAAAATAAGAATGGTGTGAGAAATTTCATCTATAGATGTTCCTTTCAATGTCAATAAAAATAACCCTCTATTTTATCCTAACTAATTTGCTTCTGAGTAAGTGGCAAAGTTGGATCAATTTCTTATAGCCATGAATGAAACTAGGGACTAAATTATAAGCCTAGAATATAAAATTCATGGACATGAAGAGGAATCCAATTAACATATGCCTAAAGAGTATATTATTGATTATGAAATGCTTCAAGAGAAAATACATGAGGAAGTGACTCAGGATTTGAGGGCATGTGTAGCTGTGAAATTGGCTAGGGATGAAAAAGGTGATTCCACCTATGTTTGACAAAACTATTATGGGAGACATAGTTCAAGTATGGTTGAATGAGATGGAGAATTATTTTTAGATTTATAAATACTTATAGGTCACCAAATTAGTCTAGGAAGCATACCAATTGGTTTGAAAATTAGCTATGTGGTGGGCCAACAAGAAGTTAGAAATGAATCTTAATTCAATCACCACTGCTTGGGAGCAGTTTGTAACTCTATTCATATCATGGTGGATCCCAATGTTATATTTTTACCAAAATCTTATATATTTTTAAAATATAAAGCAAAGCAACCCATCAATGAATAAGTATTTGGAATAGTTCACCAATCTTATAAAATATTTACCTCAATATTAGGTAGATGAGAGGTTTAAGATTAAGAAGGTCATTAAGGGATTAAAACAATAGATTGGTGGAGAGGTGGATGTTCATGAACCATAGACCATGGACTAAATATTTGATAAGGAATTCAAATAGGAGAAGTCAAAATATCTTGATTAGGTCAGAGATAAGTTTAAAAAAATGTTTGGAAGTTCTAAACCAACTTTCAAAAAGAATAACAAAAAGCAGAGGAGTGGAGACTCCAAAATATAGTTCAAGAGTCAGAATAATAGATTTAATAGTGGTTAAGGTAGAAAGAAATTAAGTAAAGTTTTCAAATTTAGTTTCACGAGAAACCAATTTTCTAATAAGAAAGGACCATGTGGAGGTTTCTTCATTTATGGAGGTGACCATTTTGTGCATGAGTGTACCAAGGATAAGTCAAAAAACAAAGGTTTTGCTAATTAGCAATGAAATTTTTAGCAACATATTCATGTGATAGTTGATAATAAACAAGCCAAAATCCAAGATTCACATATATAACTATCAAGCATTTTATTTGGACATCTAATTTCCATTTTGATAGATATAAGGGATACAAAAAAATTTATAGATCCTATAATTCTAAATAAGTTATCTATAAAATCTAGAGTAATGAAAATATCATGGTTGGTATAATATGGGAATGATTCTAAAGTCAAATTGGATAAGTTTTTATCTAAAGTATAGATTTGGTTGTATGAATTCACAAAAATTATGGATTTCTATGCAACACCATTAGGTTCATATGATGTGATCCTAGGAGTCAACTAGATTGCAAATTATAAGGCCAAGGTTGAGTGTCTAGATGATATTAGAAATAAGACACTAATTTAGGGTGAGAAAAGGGAGTTAATGCTTAGGAAGATTTCTACAATACAAATTAGAAAGGCTCAAGGAAAAGGATTCCAATCATTTATCATCAAGATAAATTAAATGGAAGAATATAAGGAACCATCAATTGAATATTACCCTTTCCTTAGGAATTTTCTTGATGTGTTTTCAAGGGAGTTACTAGGATTTCTTCCTAAATGAGAGTGTTATTTCTCAATTGATATCACACCAATATCAAAACCTCAATCGAATGCATTGTATAGAATGATAACCATCAAATTGGTTGAATTGAAGGCACAACTCTACGATTTACTATCCAAAGGGTTGATCAGACCAAGTGAGTCTTCATGAGATTCCCTAGTTATCTTCATCAAGAAGAAGGATGGTACTCTTTGACTTTGTATTGATTATAAAATGTTAAATAAACTATCAAAAATAGGTATATAATACTATAGATAGATGATCTTTTCGATCAAATGTGAGGAGAAATAGTATTTTCTAAGATTGATCTTGGAGCAAGATATCATCAGTTAGGGATAAAATATGATTATATTCTAAAGATAATGTTTATAACTTTATATGGGCATTACGATTTTATAGTGTTACCATTTGGGTTGATGAATGCTCCTATAGCATTCATAAATATCATGAGTAGTGTATTCATAAATTATTTAGATATGTTTTATTTGATATTTTTAGATGACATTATTATATATTCTAAGGATGAAAAAGGTCATCTTCAACATCTATAATTGGGTTTACAAAGATTTAAAAATCACAAGTTGTATGACAAATTGTCTAAGTATGCATTTTTCCAAAAGAAAGTGCAATATCTAAGACATATTATCTCAAAGAATAATATTTTAGTAGATCCATTTAAGATAAGATCCATTATAAAGTGGCCAAAACCAAGGAATTTTCATGAGATAGGGATTTTCATGGGATTAACATGCTATTATAAGAAATTCATTTTGAATTTTTCTAAGATAGCTAATCTGATTACCTCTTTGCTTCATAAGAATCAAAGTTTTATCTAGTCAGATAAGTGTGAAGTAGATTTTTAGGAATTGAAAAGAAGGCTTACTTTAGCACTAGTGTTAATAGTTCCTCTATCATCCCCCAACACTTCCATCTATGTCATCCTCTCTAATGATTATTTCCCTCCATCATGCTCTAAGGGATGTAGCTATCTTGCATCTAATTCACAACAAGAAGGTAATTAGCTTGTAACATCATGATATATATCATAAAAGACTATTGTAACTATAAATTG
Organism: Torreya grandis; assembly: GCA_037957365.1. Lineage (NCBI taxonomy): Eukaryota > Viridiplantae > Streptophyta > Pinopsida > Cupressales > Taxaceae > Torreya > Torreya grandis. The sequence goes on along the minus strand of JARHVA010005228.1, from coordinate 221,476 downwards.
ACATGATAATGATATAACTTAACACTATTTATTATAAAGGACTACATTATATCCTAAAAACTATCCTATGATCTAAACCTAGTCTTTTTTTGGCATGCATAGACTATGTTAATATTTGATTTATTAGTTATCATTGTTAATAATGTAAATAATGTACTTTATTGTGGAGATATATGGGCATGTAATGTAGGTAGACCATGCAAGAGTTAAAATAATAAAATAATGATAAATATATTTGTGTAAATTTTGAGATAAAGAGTAGGGATTTTTTTAGTTTAGTAAGTTGAAGTTATCTAAGTTTAGTCTTTGTTTTATTGGATAATTCAGATTATGCATGGAATGTGATTTATGAGCCAATAGTTTCATACAAGTGCAAGTTGAGAAGGGAGACAAAAAAATTATGATAAGAGGCGAGTTGACGAAGAGAATGACATGGACAGAGAGGAGAAGAGAAAGAGGAAAACATAGGAGAAAGAGACTTTTGGTTCATAAAGTTGTAAATTGGAAGATTTTTAAGGTTGGTAATGTTATCTTTATTATTTATTATCTCAAAAGAATTATTTATGTAAAAATATATTTTAGTGATTTTTGAAAATGGTATGCATTTTGTATGAATATGGGTTTTGCCATGTGAATGGATCTGCCATCCACAATACTAAACCACTATCCCTTACACCCCTATGATATAAACTAGTAATTTGTATGGGAAAATAGTAGGGATTAATGGATTTATTATTGAAATGGAAAAATGACCTAGCTTAGGAAATGTAGACACTAGGTAGATGGTTGGATATATACAAAGACTAGGTTTTATTATAGAAACCATATTATATATAGTATACTTAATCACATGGATATCAAAATATTAATTGTATCAATATAATATATAAGTCTAGTGTAAGTTTAGATTTAAATAATGTGGAGTCCAATAGAAACTTTAACAGGTTTATAAGGAAATTTTGTATACTATCGATCCGAAAAGGATGATTGTCAAATCAAGGTTGGCATATATATATATATATATATATATAGGTTTCATGCTTTAATGATTCAAAATAGTGAATATTTATATGTGTCAATTATGTATTCAAGTCATTTGAAATAGGGTATATAATATATATGTATTGAATGTATGTTTATTATATGAAAATGTGTGAATTAATTAGTGTGAAATATGTGTAATTAATATTCTAAAAGAGTGATATGGGTGTATATGTGTTAATCAGACAGTGAAGATATATATGAACAAACTAGGTCTATATACTTATGAATCATAGAGTGAAACTAAGATAGTATTTATTATCCTATGTTTAGGTTGAATTGAAATACATAACTATCTTTGAATATAATTTTGAATGATAAAATATAAATAATAAATTCTTGGTAAATAAATATGTGATGTGTGAAATGATTATACAACCTTAGAAGTATTCATAATCTATATAATATAAATGGTTATTAACATTGATTTTCTAGCTTTATAAAAACATGTAGTATAGTTTGGAATACTTTATTGGTTTTTGTTTTAAATAAATATATTTAATAGAGTTTAAATCAAATCTATATATGTGTTAAAACATGCATAGATTATGGTATGAGAATAATTGTATATTATATGTAAAATTTTGTTAAATGTTTCAGAGATAGATGATAATTTTTTATTATAATTTATTTTCAATAATTTGAGATAATGCATATATATTCTAAGGACTTAAATTGGGAAAAAATAGGAAAATTGATTTGGAATGTAATTTATCTTAATTTAATTATATCTTTTATTTTTGAATAATTAAATCAAAATAAGGGTTTTTTGAAATGTTGAGACCATACATAAACCTTGATGCTTTTTAATAAAAAGATAAATAGTATAAGTTTATTTAAGAAAAGTGAAAAATACTATTAATATGATATAATATTATTGTGTACTAAAAACATATATATTATGTGGTATATATTATGTAAGGTGCATAATTATATGACATATATCTATATGAGAACATAGGTACTCATATACATATATAACTTATATTTATACATTGGGATGCATGCCTATAATTATATCTTATGACAAGTAAATTTATTCATATAATCCTAAGGGATAAGGAACTATAACTATATGCATAAATAATCCTAAAAGTATAATAGGTTACATAAATGAAATATTATTCTTTTGTTTATAAGTTAATTTATCTTAAAAAAATAATTGACTATCGTTTGTAATTGTGTAGTATGTACAATATACTATCACATTTTTGGTTGCAATACATTTTAATTTACATAGATAAATTATAAACAAGAAATATAAGTATATATTTTACCTATTTGGTATAAACTATAATTATTATGCTTATTATTTATGTGGTAAATTATATAGTATAGATTCATTCATACGTCTGACAATCTAACTGTATGTATTATGATTATTCATGTATTTAGCATGCTTTATACTTTCTAGTAAGAATTAATTTGTATGAATCTATTTTTTATATTTATATTAACTAAATATCATATTGTTGGTACTAAATAAGTAGTGAGACAAACTTCACTAGTTTACTTAGCATTTCCATTGATAGATGAAGGTAATATGTCTATGTGGTGTGTATGAATTTGACTGATCTTATAGATTAATAACTATTTGAAAAATTTGGCCAAATTAATGTTAGTTAGATGTTATAATTTCATATGTATGATTTATATGTTTCTATGATATCATGTTATAACATATTTTATTTATGATACACAACATGTAACATGGGTATTATCTTGTCTCTCTGGATTCCTTCACCATCACTATCTACCCATCTATGGAGGGAGGGCAATTCCTTAATTTGGGGATTGTGTGTTGGGTATATGGTCCATGGTTGGTGTGAAAAATTTCTCAAATGATACTCTCCCTCCAAATAGTAGTACTTATTAGAGACTACACTTGAGATTATCAAAGATACTAGAGTTCATGAGACTCATGCTCCATGGAGCCTTTTATCTAATGCTATATTTATTTTTGATACATTGTGCCAGTTAGAAATGTAATTAATTATTCATTTTACATTGATAATAGTGGTTTTATTATTATACCAATCATAGCTATATTTTATGAAATCACTTACTATTTATAGTTATGTTTTATTTCATGTGATGCTAGTGATTAGTAATTATTAAATGTTAACTATTTAATTTAGTTTTTAACATAATTAGTATGTATATTAAGATCACTAATTATATTATCTTGGTGTAATATAATGAAAGAATTCATGGAATATAACTAAAAGATATATATTTTATTGTTCTAGTAAATCCCAATGGGGATGTTTCAAAGTGCATAAAGTAAAAATTATATTAATTTTTAATATAAAGTACTTAATATATTATGCATTGAAAATTATTATAGCCTACTCATTTTATTTTATAGGTCTTGTAGGTATAATGAATTCAAATCAACTATTCCATCTATCATAAATGAACTTAGCCATAGGTTATCAAACTTTATGTATTTTCCTATATTTTCCTTGTCACTATCCCACATGAGTTCTAGGCCTCTGATTTTAAAATCCCAAGGATTGGAATTCTTATCAGATAATTTATTCATGTGTTGTTGATATTCCTAATATTTATCATGCGTATTAGCTTGATCTTCCTAGAGTTTAACTAGTTAATTAGTTCATCTTTTCATGGGTTAGGGTTCTTCAAGAACCTCTTTTAGAAGTTTCATGATAGATAATTCTAGTGTTATTGACGTTATTATATCAATTCCATATTCTATTTGAAAATTTTAATTTTGTTTAGTATTTTTTGTGTTGGTTATGTCTATCCAAACTACATATTGTAGGTGAAATTCATAATCCTATTTATTGGTAGTGATTTTCTTCTTGATAAAATTATGACATTATTTTTACTATTAAACTTGTCCATTTAACTATAGATATTAATTTACCTAGTGTATTAAAATAATATTATGTTTATATAAAAAATATATAATCTTGATTTAAGTAAATATAAGACCATTATTTGTGATAATTTCTCTACGAACCCTAAATATGCATATTACCCAAAACATACTTATTTTAGTTATGGTGAAATATTTGGTAGGTATAGCTTCAACCCATTTTATGAAGTAATCATTGGATATTAATATCTAATTGTTTTTTCCTCTAAAACATGGTAATACTTTTCTAATAAAATATATCCCCCTTTATTTTAAAGGAACATTTACTTGAACTATTTCAAGGGTAAAGGAGCTAGATTTTGTTTTCTTGAAAAAAGATGACATTGAACACATCATATAAAAAATTTATGGACATATGAAAAAACATTATGATCATAGCATCTAATAATAATATTATTATGTGCTATTTATCTTGATACTAAGTTTTCTCCACAAATTTCATTATGTATTTAATTTATCACATGTTCAATTTCATCTTCAATTAAACAAATCAATAGTATGTCTTCTAGGGTTTTACAAAACATTTTTTGCTCAATAATATATTATTTTACTACTGTGAACCTTTAAAAAAATGGATTTTTTCATATCTTTATGGTATTATAAATAAATTAAATAAGTTATTATGTATTTATAAACAAGGACTCATAGAATTTTATGGATGTTATAATACAACTATAACTTTAGAATCTAAGTAAACTTGATTTATTTCCATGGTATCTAGGTTATACTGAGACATAGAATTTTATAACCATTTACCTTTTAATAATTTATTTGGATGAACTTCCATGTCAAATTATTGAATTTTAGTTATCCATCTACCCCTCTTACTATCTATTTCTTGTTGGCAAGAGATTTATTTTACTAAATGATGGGTAACAAAACTATGATTTTAGACCAAGGAACATATTAATTAAAATTTTAAGTTAATTTAATAATGCATAATATTGTTTTTACATAGTTTTGTATTTTAACTCATCATCTCTCAAATATTTTATCATGAAATAAATAATTTGTTTAAATCTTTTTTCAATTGTTGTAACAAAACAACAATTATATTATATTGAGATACAAAATAAATTTTTTGAAACTCATTTATATAGTCTTGATTAATGTGTATGGTGGATTTAGCTAATTCATCCTTGATGTATTTAAAATATTTCCTAGATATTTCACTCCATTTTATTTCATTTCCTTTCTTCAAAATATTATCAATGTTTTTCTTATTTTTTTTATTATTGAGATCTAAATAAGATAAAACTATGAACATTCAAATTCTATAAATCAGGGTAATTACCATATAAATTTAAATGTGAAAGAGGTAGAATTATATTTCACTTAATATATTTGGAATCAAAAAATTAAATTAATAGAGATGCATTTAACTTAATTTTAATCTATATAACTCATTGTGTTTATCATTATATCCAAAATAAATTTGTATTTAAACTTACTAAATTTGGAATAAAAAATTAATCTAATAGAGATACACTTCTATTAATTATAATTTATATAACTCTTTATGTTTATCATATCTCTAAAATAAGTTTGTATCTACTCTATAATAACTTAGATAAAGAAAAAAGGACTCAAACCCTACTCAAACATTTTTGACAAAGCTTGGACCTATACTAAAACTAGTACTATCAAGGCTTTATTAGTACTTTCCTAATTTATTATGTAGGTATGTGTCACCTCAAATCACTATATATATATATATATATATATATATATATATATATATATATATATATGTATATGTATGTATGTATATACATATATATATATATATATATATATATATATATATATATATATGTATGTATGTATGTATATATATATATATATATATATATATATATGTATGTATATATATATATATATGTATATATATGTATATATGTTATATATATATATGTATATATGTTATATATATATATGTATATATATATAGATACATATACATAAATATACATACGTATACATATATATATATATATATATATATATATGTATAAATATACATATACATACATATATGTATGTATGTATGTGTGTGTGTGTGTGTGTGTGTGTGTGTGTGTGTGTGTGTGTGTGTGTGTGTGTGTGTGTGTGTGTGTGTGTGTATGCATATGTATATATATATATGTATATATATGTATATATATATATATATACATATATACATATATATATATATATATATATATATATATATGTATATATATGTATATATATATGTGTATATACATATATGTATATGTATATATATATATCTATATGTGTGTGTGTGTGTCTATATCTAATCGAGTTGAGAAATATACTTATTTTTTTTAATAACTCATATAATCTTTCTCAAAATGTCATATAATATCCAAACTATTCCTTGTAATCATATAGAATGTTTCACACATGTCTCATTCTAATTAATTTTTCATATCTAAATCACATTATCTTATCTAAAGTATGAACTATTTATTTTCCATGGATTGAACCTATAGGACAATCCCTATATATGTGCCCTTTATTTTGGTATGAGGCATGAATACTATGAATTACTCATCTTAAAAGAAAGACTTATGCACATCTTTTATTTTAAATAAAAAATTTAATTATATAAATTAATTATATAAACATGATAAGTTATGTCATCATATAAATATTTGATCATTCAAACATATATGAAACATGTGATCTATATAGACCCTAAATTGGTAAAGTAAACACACATATCTTGTCTTTTCATAGTCCTTTCACATGAGAATCTGACTAGAGAATATGAGATTTTGCTCACATTTATCCATGTCTTTAATTTTACTCATCTTGGTATTGTTTCATGCTTGAGTACCCTTTTTCCTATTCCCATGTCATCTTGAGCCTTTCAAATGATCATTCCACCTCAACTAGGTCATATTTCCATGTTTATTTCACCCCCTAGGTCCCTAGCCTATAAGATAGGAGCATTGAGATTAGACTAAAGTACTAGACCGTAGGGTGTCTTATTGCTAGTGCTCCTATCCAAGGTCATTTTGAGATCTAATAGTTAGTTTCCCTCACTTAATGAGTCCCAACCCCTTTCTTAGCTTCATCCTTAAGTTTTACAATGTCATCCAAATGTGATTAAAGATCCCAAATTTAGAATTAAGAGTTTATTATATAAAGGACTACACAAGGCATTTTATATCTATCACTTACTACTTTGGCACATTAAATAATTAAAAATTAATCATTAATATAGTTTAGCTATTTGTAACACACATAAACTTACATGCTTGATCAAGAAAGGGCCTAGGCAAATGTTCATTCTTGCATCTACTGTGTGAATTAAATATGCACATTCCCTAAGGGAGAAATACATTTGATCTAAGACCCTATCTTGAGGGTTAATGTAAGTAGTAATTAATATGGTAGGGTTTTTATATCATGTGATCATTCTTCCCCTAACCCAATTTTTACCCCTTTTAATTTTAATGTATGTGTTGCTTCCTGTGTGTAGATAGACTTAGAGTTCAAATAATGAATCATATTTATAAGGGGCTCCATTTACATTCAAGATATGAAATTTCATAGGTAGATCAATACAGGGACAATAAACAAAATCTAAAAATCTCAGACCTTTGTGACTAGTTTGGACAAGAGCGACAAGACCTGGACTATAGCATCAGACACTAAGGTGTCCTATTTTTGGTGCTCTTATCCTTTCACTAAATGAAAGTTACATTTAGGTTTTAGACATCTTCTTAGCACTATACCTTAGTTTTTAGCTTCTTCAATAGTCGTATCAACCTATCCTTTTATATAAATTATTTCCTCCTCTTATGTAATTAAATCTACAAAATTTGTATTTTATCATAGTAAATCAAACTTTCCTAATTATTCTAGACCCTTTATTGTTTAGGAACTAAACATTAGTTTCCAAAAAATAATAAAGCATTTCATAAACCTGACTTACTTTGAACAAATCTAAAACCTTAGGTACACTTAGAGGTTTTCCTTTAAATTTTGTGCACAAATTTAATTTTGAATTTCTAAGTTTTGTATAAATTTTTATGCATTAATTCTATTTAAAATTGTTTTTATAATTTAAATTATTACATAATTTTCATAAATTCTAAAACCCTAACTCAAAACCCTAGATTTCTAAACTAGGTCCTCAAACCTTAAGCCTGCCTCCTTTACAATTTTTAGAAAAATATTTTGAAATTTTTACAAACTGTTTAGAGTGTCAAAAATATTTTCAAAATCTCAGACTTAGTTGTTATTTCATGCAAAAATTAAATTTCAAAATTATGATTTTTGTATAATTTTTTGTGCATTAATTCTACTCAAAATTATTTTTGGAATTTAAATTATTGCATAATTTTCATAAATTATAAAACCCTAACCAAAAACCCTAGATTTCTAAACTAGGTCCTCCAACCCCAAACCTACTTCCTTTGTAATTTTTAGAAAATTGAAAATTTTGCAAATTGTTTAAATTGTCAAAAATATTTCAAAAATCTCCATGTTAGTTGTTATTATTGCATTTATTTGATTAATAGTAATTCATCATATTCTCTTTGGTGAAAGAAATAAAATGGCCACTATGGCACTTCTTCCCTCTCATTCCATAGATTTTTTTTCTCATAATTATGACAATGAATGGACAAATTTTTAAAATTGCACATTAGTTAAAAATGTGGAAAATGATTTCATTTACATTGAAGATAATTACTATTGTTGTAATGAGGAACATAATGATACATGTGAAAGTTATAGTGAATAAAAGGTAGATGCATCTTCTTCTCTTAAACCTATCTTTTTTATTCCTTCTTCTAAAGAAAATAATTTTGAAAAATCGGAAAGGTACTTTTCACCTCAGTATCCTATGCACAGTGCACAAAATGAACAAATTATTCATGCACTTCCAAGTTAACCTTTTATTGGTGATAATTTTCGTCCATGTAAACCTAATATTTCTCTCTCTTTTTATAATTATATGTTCAAAATACAACAATATAAACATGATAAAATCAAATTGTCAATGCTTAGTTCAAATAATGCATCTTATGCTCTCAACTCTACTTTATCAAAAGAATGTCTAAATGATAACTCTCTTACTCTTACTTCTCATGTTGCAAATGAAAATAATGCATACACTTCATCCATGGATAACATTGATGCATATATTCCTACACATTCACATGCTAATTTATTGCATATTAGAAACGAATTAAATTCTTCTCTTCAACCTCTCCCTAGAAATGATGGAATTGATAATGAGTATGATAGTGAAAATGCAAATGAATATGAAAATGAGAGTGATTATGAACAATATTGCAATTCTGATAATGCATGGAATAATGATGATTATTATTCACATAGTGAAGAACAAAATTCATCTCATTTCTCCTTTCAAACATAATGCACTAATAAATGATGTTTCTACTTCTATGAATGATTATACTTCAAATAATGCACATGTTAATGCTAATATCACATCTTCTACTCAATTAGAATGTGATTCATTAAAATATAAAGATACCAATGAACCTCCCAAGCTACCCCTCACTATAGTAGAACCCAGTTCTCACTCTTCACTTTAAAGAAAATGGTAGCCCACATCCCTCTATTAAGATCCAAGTTGCCATTACTCCCAAGGTTCCAATGAGCATACCCCCTCTTTATGATCCAATCTCTAAATGTAACATCCTCATGGATAAAATTAACAATCAAAATCAATTATTAAATGAACTACTTCAAGATACTAATGTACCATCCCAAGAAACTATCTCTTTGACGTATGTAGTTGGTGAATTACAACACCAAGTACATCTCCTTAACCTAGAAAACAAGGCTTTTAAGTCTTGTATGGATTCCAAAGATTTACATGGTAATCCCCTTTCATAGACATTCATAAAATCTTCATTTCTTAAGTATTTCTAGATACCATCATTTCCTCACTTTGATAAAACTAGAGATCCATTCATATACCTTCAATCCTTTCAAAAGGATTTGCCATCTCATGTGAGTCCTTTTATTCTACTAAAGTTATTCCAATAGAGATTAGTGGTGTAAGCACATAATTGGTTCTTTCATCTACTCCCCATTGGATCCTTGCACACATATGATGACTTAGAGGAGGAATTTCTTAGATATTACATATCAAACATGGGTCCTAATGTTACATATGAGAAACTTTGCCACACTACTTCATAATTATTCAGAGCAAGTTAGTGAGTATATCTTAGAATTTAATACTCACATGCTAATATTGATATAAAAACCAATAGATTTAGCGATTCAAAATATCTTTATTAACAGGCTTCACCAACATCTACTCAAGTATCTATTATATCAAAGAGAGTATTCTTTTAGACACGTGTGTTATATAGTTATACCTTTGGAAAATAAATTGGGATTGATTGAGGTAGATTCAGTTGATCAGATTACTCTAGATTTCATAGTAGTATCTACATCTAAAACTCATTTCACATAACATCCACCATGTCTTAAATAACATAGGAGAACACAACCATAAAATCAACTAGTTAAGAATAGAGAGTGAGTCTCTAAATTAAAACCTATAGTATGCACTATAAAAAACAACATCAACACACCATTATAGTTTTATTTAGAGAAGGATATCCCATATAACATATTATAAACACTACTAGATAGGAGGTTATCACATTACCTTCTACTCATCGATGAGGTCCACATCCCTTACATAGACAACCACATCAGCCCTTTTGTAACTATCATCATATTCATGGACATAGAGATAATGATTATTCTAGACCCAGATATTGTGTTACTAGATGTTTTTATAATGACATCATAAGATTCACATATGAGGCACAAATATCTCCTCCATCATGAAACCATAGAACTCATTTATCCATGACTAATTCATCCTAGGACATTCTTTTATAGGAATCATAGGTCACTCATCATGAGAGAAATATAGGTTCTAGGATAGAGCCTCATAAGAGATCTCCTATTCCACCTACTCAGAAGGTTTGAAAACCAATATGGTGAGAGTAGCCTATAGATAGTAGTGTAGTTCATAGAGTACATAACACAGTTCCATATACAAATCTAGTAGAGCCATAGGCATTACAACATAGTAATACTTTAGAGAGATATTCACTATGACTATATTTTTAAGGTCCTATCTCATGTATAAATTCACTATAGTTAAGATTAAATGAACCCATATCATAAAGTATTACTCTTGAGAGATATTCACTATGACTAGATCTTCAAATACCTATTTCACATAAAACCCCACTATGATTGAGATTAGATGAGCCCTCATAATAGGTTTTACCTCCATATCCATCTATCACTTAATCATATGCATCACATCAAAGGCCATAGGGTATACGATTATAGATATATGAGCCTTCTTCTTAGCACATAGTTTTAGTTACATGACTAATAAATTTACATTTTGTAGAATCTCCATTTACAACTACAATTTGTACACAATAGATAATATTAGATACAAAGCATATTCCTACATAACATAAGAAATATGGGTACTTATTCATTTGGCCATCAGGGTTCATATAGTGATACAACATAGAGTGATATGACATGTATTCATACGAGCATCAGTTCATAGCTTCACTTAGTAGGGCAATGATGGAACCAAAGGTCTAGTTAGCCTTTGTATTCTTGAGCCACTCTTAGGGAAGTAATACACAAAATGTGCTAGCTTATATCCCCATATACTAACAACTAACATTCCTAATTCCTAATAACTATCCATAACACAAACTAGCTTATCAAACTCTAGATCTTAACAAATCCTATTTTACCAACATTAAACCAACTTAATTTATCCAAATAACATACCAATTACACAAACCAATAATTTTTTTATTACATATGATTAATAATCACTTCTAACATCACACCTGAACTTATCAACAAAAGTCAAATCACATATCCCAAGTACCATTTTACCAAACACATACAACCTTTAACATCAATACTAGATTAACTATTTCTAAATCAATAAATTACAATACCAATCTATTCCATAATCCATAACACAATATTCCTAAATCGAAATCATCTCAGTATCCATATATTTATAGTGAAGTTTTCAAAACATATACACTGTATCAAATATAATTAATCATGAATGGGAATTATACCCTCACTCTCAGTCTCACTCTCTCCTCCAGTACTATACACATAGTTTCATCTAGTGCTCAATGGCCCTGTGCCTCCTTGATCTCTTAAATGTTTCTTATGATGACTCTCTTGCTTTAATAGACAACCATGCTCCTCACGTAAGTCTGCATATCACCTCTAAAGCTTTATGTACTCATCCATGACCCTTGTTTTCATATAGCCATAATTAGGTGGAGACTTCCTATGCCTATCTAGATCAGTCCTCAACTCATCTCTCTCTCCCACTACCCTAACATATGCATCTATAGCTATCATAGTTCTATAAAGAAATGACCATAAACACTAATTTTAACTATTGTACACTCTATGAAACCCTCCTCTACAACATCATTAGGAACATGTTGTGTAATCTCTTAGAGTGTCGACTCAATAATGGTCTCCTAGTACGCATCATCTCCATTCCTTGCACCATCATGTGCTTCAACCTGTGAACCTCCCACTCCACCTGCATATACAATACAACACTACATTAGATATATACTTTCAAGTTAAACTAAAATAAGCACAAACTTGAACACAATTCAAATATAATTTCCACTTACCTCCCATCATCTAGATCAGTGTAGGATCCTCATACTCAAGAACACCCACTCCAATAACAAGATACAATGGAGCCCACTGATGCCTAACCCACCATGTGGTAAATGCCTATATATATCTAACATCATCTACACTAGGAATATACATAGTCACATCCCATACATCTAAGGGTAATGGTGGTAACTCAACCTCAGTAGGCCTCCCATGAGATCCTACCCTCAATGGTGCCTATCCACTCCTCACCACACCCATGTTATTGGGGGCACATCCTATGGTACCCTAACTATCTATTCAAGTGCTCATACACTCCTACCTACCATTCATCTAACTAAAAAGTAACCCTCATATACCTCAAATGCACTCCATCCTTAACCCACCCAAAAATACTTTATAAGGCCTCCACATGATGTCACTATCCACCAATCTATCTATCACCCACCTATAATGGCCCACCCTATGAGACCAAATAGCTAATGAACTCATCGACCACTCCCCATATGGTTATGGAGGTGCCCAACTCTACCTTGATAATCTTACTGGCTACACAATTGTTATATGCTCATAAGCCCAAAAATGCAATATGGTAGATGCACTCACACCACCAATAAATGTCTCATAAGTAAACTATTAAATATCCCTATATAAGCGGGAAAACATAGTCCTACCCCATGAAAACATAGTGCCATACACCTTTATGATGTGCATGATCTTATGCATCTTATATGCAATCGACACCCCACTCCCATCTATTGCAATGAATGAAGCTAACAACACAACCAACCACTTATATAGATGTGGAATACCCAATTGCATAATAAAAAAACAATAATACATTGCTATCAATACCTCTCCAATGTATGCTCGAGGGCACACCATCAAAATATAAGGATGCATGATCAATAGCATCTACACCCATGTCATCTTGTAGTGTCACACACCATCCACTAACTGAAAAATGTAAAATATGATACATATCCTCTAGAGTAATAATAATCTCCCCTATAGGAATCCAAAAAAAATAATTTTCTCCATTCTACCTCTCAAATAAGGTGGTAATTAGATATCTATCCCACTACATAGTTCTTAGGTGACACACATGACCCAACCCCACCCTATCCATCATAGCTCTGTCATCAACTTAAAAAGGTAACAATATTAGTGTCTCCATCACATGGCATATATGAAACTCCCTCATCCATACCTCACCCTAAAAAACACTAACAAATAAAATATATATTATTCAACAATGCCAAATCAATATCTAAGATATACAACAAATAGGCTACAAATTAGAAATTTAGAAAACTAGCCCCAATAGACAACAACATTATAGAAAGGACACTAGCACTAGATAAGAGTGCTATAACATAGACATTAGCATTAAACACTAAACAATAGTGATGACTCCTAGAAAAGAGTGTTGGAACTAGTGAAAATTATCCTAGACTACTGAAAAAGGCCTAAAACATCAAAAATAAGATTCCAAATAGGCAAAAATCACATGTTTTAGGTACTTACTAGGGTAATCTCCACACCAACCTCAACCTAGATTGTAAACTACCCAAATAAGGTCATGACAAGTGCTCATCTCTTTAGCATATCTCCTACCTCAAAGATCAAATTCTCAAACTAGTTACTGTACACATAAATCAAGAATCAGTCTAATTTTCCTATATCAAATAACTTTTTCATCCAAAACAAAATATGATTTTGCCTATAACTTGAACCCCATAACTCCATTTTACAAACCATTTAATTCCAAAAAATTATGATAATGATACCTTCAATATCATGCAAGTGTTTATCTCTTACCACATCATTTGCCTACTATTTCACACACATATATATACCTATTTTATATCTAGACATATAACTTGGTCTTAACCAATCAAAACTTTTTCCCATTTTAAACAACATAGTTTGATAAATCAAATAACTTCTTAATCAATTCAAACTATACCAACATTGCTTCTATCATTACACCACTAGTCATCACTTTTAGCTTAAACTCCTCTATCATGAGATCTCATCCCCAAAAGGGGGCATCATTCCTACCATTCATATTCTTATTCTTACCTAACATAACCCATCTGCTCTCATAAGTGGATACACCATGGTTTTTACACCTCCAAGAATGTATATTACTATATTTAGCCTAGATTGGTTAAGATATACATTGATTCAAATTACATGGGCCACTTAGCATTACTTAAGACATTTAGAGAGACATACCTTTAGTTTATAGATCCACAGACTATTGAGATACAGTGGTTTAGATCATATGGATCCATAGTTATTTTAGCTTATAGGTGCATAGACTATTCATATATAGTGGTTTAGATTACATGGTTTCATAGTGACTTTGATATAGATTAAAACTTAGATACCAAATTTGGGGTCATGTACATACTACACGTCTCACACATACAACTTCATATAGCATGACGCAATTACAAGACTAGATAGAAGATTATAGGCATACTATAGAGCATAATATTTTAATCTCTAGTTTTACACATGAGGCATGAGATGATATGTCATTTCACATGTGGTTATACATATTTATATAATATACATATGCATCACTCACATATCATATTTGGGGGCATGACATAAATGATCATGTTCTTCATCATCTAGGATTATATAGATTGAATGGTAAGACATGCCATTCTCTTCTTATATATTGACCAAAGTTTAATATTACACCCAATTTTACCTATTTTGTCACTAGGTTTGACCATGTGGCCATCTACAATGGTTGGTTCATAGCATTACCTAGACCCAAACTACATGAGTTTGTGTAGGAT
This sequence comes from Torreya grandis, assembly GCA_037957365.1. Taxonomy (NCBI): domain Eukaryota; kingdom Viridiplantae; phylum Streptophyta; class Pinopsida; order Cupressales; family Taxaceae; genus Torreya; species Torreya grandis. The sequence continues at coordinate 205,999 of JARHVA010005228.1, read as the reverse complement.
AAAAGACAAACATTGCTTTTGGGCCTCTAATCATTTTTTAGTTCTAGTTTAGATATTTAGATTGGGGGCATGATATATTTTTCTCTTCATAGCATACAAATTCTATACATACATTCCAAATTACATGAGTTTATGTAGGATAGAGGGTAGACATTGGTTTTGGGCCTCCAAGCATTTCTCATTCTAATTAGATTTATCATAAGGGGCAATCATTGCCCTTATTCTCTATGTTACATGGATTCCACTTTTAGATTCAGTATAGGAGGCATCCATTTTAGTGATTCCTTATTTCTCTAGGTACTATTTGACTCTCCATCTACTTCCCTAGATAGCAAGTAAGTTGGACTCTTTTGCAGTGCATTCATTTCTACACATGTAGGTTCAAGTATGCATTTCTTTTCTTTATTTTACTCTAGTACTTCATTTCATTGCATCACTAAATTAAAAGGGAAAAAATGTATACACCCTAAATTGGTTAAGCAACCACACATATCTTTTCTTTTCATAATCCTTTCATAGGAGACTCTGACCTAAGAATATGAGCTTTTGTTCACATTTAGCCATGTCTTTCATTTTATGCATCTTTGTCTTGTTTCATGCTTGAGTCACTTTTTTTCTTATTATTATGTCATCTTGAGCCTTTCTAATGGTTATTCCACCTCAACTAGATCATATTTCCCATGCTTATTCCATCCCCCTAGGTCCCTATTTTGTAGGATAGGAGCACTAAGATTGGACTATAAGACTAGACCCTATGGTATCCCATTTCCAAAACTCCTATCTAAGGTCATTTTAAGGTCAAATGATCAGTTTCACTCACTTAATGAGTCCTACCCCCTTTATTACCTTCATCCTTAAGTTTTCCAATGTTGGTTAAATGTGATTAAAGCTTCCAAATTCGAAATGAAGAGTCTCTTATATAAAGGACTACACAAGGCATTTAATATATGCCACTTACTACTTTGGCACATTAGATAATTAAAAATTAGTCAATAGTATGTTCAACATTATACATCACACATAGACTTACATTCTTGATCAAGGAAGGGCCTAGGAAAAATTTTATTCTTATATATACCATGCGTATTTATTATGCACTTTCCATAAAGGAGAACTACATTTGATTTGAGACCCTAGCTTGAAGGTTAATATATGTAGTGATCAAGATAGGAGGGGTTCTAGATCATATGATCACTATTCTTCTAACCTAATTTTTCTCCCTTTTGATTTTAATTTATTTTTTATTTCATGTGTGTAGATATACTTAAGGTTTTAATATTGAATCAACTCTACAAGGAACTCCATCAATAGTCAAGATATAAAATTTCATAGGTGGTTCAATATAGGGACATCAAATAAAATCTAGAAAGCTCAAAACTCTATGACTAGTTTGCAAAATAGTAGTAGGATATGTACTATAGCACCAAACACCAAGGTGTCCTATTTTTAGTGCTCCTCTCCTTTCATATAATGAAATATAGATTCTACAATAGTAGTATCCACCTAATTTTCTAGATAAGTTATTTCCTTCTCCTATGTAATTAATTCTAAAAAAATTGTATTTTATCATAGTAAATCAAACATTCCTACTTATTCTAGATGCTTTATTATTTAGGAAATAAACATTAGTTTCCCAAAAATAATAAAACATAATCCAATTTAATGGGTATACAACTGTCACATCAACTATATATAACAATTAGTCATACATTAAAAACATCTTAGTAGATTCTTGATAGAAATAATGGAACCACACATAATAGAAGTATGTGTGATATAAATCGTAGCACAAAACTTAGAAAGAGTCATGAATGTAATTGTATACATACATAAAATATCATGATCATGAGGCACATAAGCACTCAAGACAAAAAATGACTCTATCTTGACATGACCCTACATAAACAAAATAGACATGACATGGACTAGAGGATCCTCTAACACAATTGACACATGGTGTGATAAGACATATTTAATGTACCCACTTAACATGTAATATATCACACATCAATGATCACACAATTTAATAATCATCAACATCAAACATGCATAGAGAAAGTAATGCTAATCCCCATATTAAATCAATGTCATCATCAAGTATAACAAAAAACAATATCTATAAGAAATAACACTCTATAAATTATAATCAAGATAAATTCATGTATATAAGATAATATAATCAATGGACCAATATATAAATATATAACTTGATAAGTGTGAAAAGATACATCAAGTGTTGGCACACCCTTAGTGTAGAAGGGTTTTCCCTAAGTGCAAATGCCATGCATCTATATGTCCATGTATCATTTATAACTTATATGTTCTTCATACCACTCATGTATATAGTGAAATGCATGTGCATATAAAATATATATTCAATTCACCATGTATATTACAAATAACATTAATCAATCATGTATATTATCAAAACATGTCATGCATAGGTCCCATTTTTTAATTTTTTGAATATTTTTATGTTTTTTATGTTTTTATTTTTTCTATCAAGGACAAGAGGTAAGGCTTCAAAAATAGAAGAATAACATGGATCTGAATAATCCATATCATATGCTAATAATTAGCATGTACCAAGTGTAATAAAAAAGGTAGTTTTAATGAAGTAAAGGCAATAAATATAGACCCATTATATATGTGAATCATAATATCATGTCTCAAAATAAGTATTCAGACATAGAAAGGTGCATGCCTAAAATTTTAAATAATCCATCTTCATGTAAATGTCATAAAGACATGTAGGTTTAGGATATGTGTGGTCATGTAAGCTTACTATATACCATAAAAAATAAATCATATATAGTTAATATGGAGGGGTGGATAAGTAATATGTTGCAAGGAATGTGCACTAGGATCATAGTGTTGTAAATAATGTGTCATTATAATATTTTTATCATGAATTTTTAGATCCAGATAAAAATTCAAAAGGCAAGGGATAGTTAAAACATCATAAACAAATTAAGGCCAAGTTCTAAAAGAATGTTCAATACAAAATCATGTGTAAACATCTATGTCAATAAAAAAAATAGATAAAACAATCATTAAACTCTATATAAGGTGGTCAAGCAAGGAAATAATAAGTTATATAAAGTCAATTATTTTTTTATCTAACTACTTATCCCATTGATGAAATAGTGATATGTAGATATTTTATTTATAGATATTGTATTTAATATGTTTTAACCATTAATTATATCTCCATATTCATCCACTAATTTAAACATGTCATTCTAATAATCTTTTATATTTATATTATGATATGTATAACTAACAACACCATATTTTTGAAATTATTTTATTTTATTTTATTCAATATTAAATAAATTTGGTATCATCATTATCATTTACTTTAATTGTGGTCATGTGTATATAAGTAGATGTCATTTTTTATTATTAACTAAATAAATGGCTTTTATTTGGTATTTTTGATTTGGATATATTCCATCACTTGAAATGGAAATAGTCTTTCCTTGGAGTTCAAATGTAATGTGATCATGATTTTTTCCAAGAATTTAATCCATTGATATATTCTACATTATTTTAAAAGTATATCATTGTATTGGGTCAAATAATAGTTAACATGGAATATATCCAAACACAACTTGAGACCAAGAAATATGGACCACTCAATCATTCATATTGTGAGTGGTGTATAAAAAATTAGTATTAAACAATATTTTAATATCATATACAAAATTTTTGTGAATATTTATTTTGCATACATTAATTTTGCATGAATTATCAACCATGACCTTAGTGCATTGGTTACAATATATGTGAGTACTAATGATCAAAGGTTCAAGGAATGATGATGGCTTTTTGGTTTCCACCTTGGAAACCAAGTTTGTAAAATTAATTTTATTAATTACATAATGATTATAAACTTCCTTCTTAGGCATCTCTTTCTTAGTAAAAATGTCTTTAGGTAACCCTAATGTGGGTAATTTAAAATTCAGAGATGGAACCAAATAATTAGTGGGTTTCTAAACATTAGAAGTTGTGTTTGATTCTATTGGTGATTTAATATATGCATCTAATGTAAAATAACCACTATTAATAATATATTCTATTTTATGTTTCAAATCATGACACCCATATGTGAAATGTATATAAACTCTATGATAAGCACAATAGTACTTATATCTTTGCATAGGACACATATGAAGTAATATAATAAATTTGTTTTGAAACATGTTTTTCAAAGTTTCACTTGGAGAGGTTTTAATTTTATGTGACCTTCATGATTCATTAGTCCTAGATGTTTTCTATTAACCCATGTTTAAGATTAAATCATTTGGGATACATAAGTTTTAAATGTGGAGATATATATTTCATTTACAATATTATTCTTAGGATTTTTGGCATGTGAAATATTATCTTCAAGTGACATGACATTTAAAGATAACATTTGAACTTATTTTTACAATGTATCTATGAATGGAATCATAGTAGGAATTTTATGTGCAAGAAGGGTGGAATTATAAATAGGTTCATTCAAAGATTGATTCTTATCATTAATGGTGGCATCAATTACACTACTTCTCATGGGGTGGTAATATGTATATTTATAATCACATACCTCAAACATTTTATATTTGATATTCATGCAAAACCTTGTAGGATTATGTACCCTACCACTTCATTTTTTAATATCGTGGACCTCAATATATAATATAATCCTTATTAAACCACTAGCCAAGGGATTTTTTATATTAATACCTTTAGGATTATGGGGAGGAGGAATTAATTTAGTCATACATTCCCCTTCCTATTGAGAAGTAAAAATATCCATGCAATATGTTACTATGGAATCTAAGAATTAGTAATTATTAATATCATCCATAGTTTTATTAATATAAATTTAACCTATTTATTTCAATTAATTATAAGCATATTTTATCTTTTAGGAAATAAATATACAATCATGACAATCATAACTTGGATCATAAAATATAATCTATTGGCATCCATTACAATGATTTTATGGGTTTGATGAACTAAATAAGGGTAAATTAAAAATAAAATATAAAATTCAAACCATAAATCAAGATAAATATAAAAACTTAATAAATAATGATGAAACCCTAAGGTAAAAAAGACCTAGGGTTTTTCATGCTTAAGTCAATTATCAGGTTTATCATAATGTTTTACATATTTTGTGATTCATATGATCCAAATAAGATATAAATATGAATATTTATATTATATAAAATATGAAAATAATCATACAAATTTTAATATGAAATAGGTATATTGATATTACACTTACTATTTTTAGAATTGGAAAAGCAAAGTAGGAGAGATGCACTTATTTTAGTTATAATTAATATAATTCATTGTATTCATCATTGTCCCTAAAATAATTTTGTATAAACTATATAATTTTTCATATCAATAAATAATAGTTCAAAACCTACTTGGATGATACTGGCAAAGCTCAAACCCCTACTACAATTTGTATTATCTAGGATATATCAGTAATATCCTAGTTGACAATGCAGGTCTATGCCACCTTAGGCCACTGTACTTATACTTTTACATATCTTATGTGTTTATGTTCACACGAAGTCTTATGTGATGATCTATGTTTATTTTATCCTTTATTTAAAATCTTAATCATAATTTTGACATAATATCACACCTAAAATTGGGATATTAAGTTGTTTTGGATAACCCCAACCAATCATAACTAAGTAATTGATCATTTCCTATGTTTAAATAATTTATAGGGGGCTCAAACCACTCATATTTATTCCACCTAGGGGTGTGTGTCAACCATTGTGATCATGGTAGAATTAAATTTAATGTTTTTCTTTAACTCATGACACCATAAAACTTTGACATGTTCTTTTATTTAGACTTGGCTCTAGAGTTTGTCTTCTGAGTAATATTCGTGTGTGTGTGTGTGTGTGTGCATACACGCGCGTGCGTGCGTGCGTGCATGCATGTGTGTGTGTGTGTGTGTGTGTGTGTGTGTGTGTGTGTGTGTGTGTGTGTGTGTGTGTGTGTGTGTGTGTGTGTGTGTGTGTGTGTGTGTGTGTGTGTGTGTGTGTGTGTGTGTGTGTGTGTGTGTGTGTGTGTGTGTGTGTGTGTGTGTGTGTGTGTGTGTGTGTGTGTGTGTGTGTGTGTGCGTGTGTGCACGCACGCGCGCGTGCGTGCGTGCGTGCGCGCGTGTGTGTGTGTGTGTGTGTGTGTGTGTGTGTGTGTGTGTGTGTGTGTGTGTGTGTGTGTGTGTGTGTGTGTGTGTGTGTGTGTGTGTGTGTGTGTGTGTGTGTGTGTGTGTGTGTGTGTGTGTGTGTGTGTGTGTGTTTGTGTGTGTGTGTTTTATAATGTCTCAATAGATTGTTAATGGATTTCTCAAGTTTTTTTTCCAAATAGTGACCAAATGATCAAGTTAATCTAACCTTGGGGTTGATTTGTACTTATAGATAACTCTTTAATATTTCCCACTATGAACAATCCATGAAACATGTCTATGTTAACCTAATTTATATTTTCCAAATTTAAAAATTATTTTTTAGGTGTTCTTGGACACTAGTGATAGAGGTAAATACTAGAAACAAAATGACAATTGTCTAACTATAATAATTACTATATTGAGAGTGAAATTTAGTTATTTGGGATATTGAGATAGATTTTTAGGATTATAAAGTGTTCTTACATAAACTATGGTGATCCTAAGTATGGGTATAGTTAAACTAGATTATCAAAGCCAATAGTTGGGTAGACTAATAGGGGAAAGTGTTCATGAGGTTCAAATGTGTACACAAAGTCCAAATATGTTAAAGTATACCAAATTTGATTTTTTCAAGTTTATAATATTAAATTAATTTGTCTATAAGTAATCTCTTCAATGAGTTTTTAAAATAGGAACAAATGTTTTAATGAAATTTATTTGTCCAAAGAAATATTGTATTCCCTTTTTATTCCTTAGAGTTTTTATTAATTTGATCGACGCTACTATTTACGAATCAATCATGATTCCTTGTGTAAAAAATATATGACCAATAAAATTTCTTTAAGTAATAACAAAAAATGATTCTTTTAGGGTTAAGAAAAATACCATATTTCAAACATCATTAAAAGTATTTTATTAGATGTTCATAATGTTATCCAACTTTCTTAAAAACATTATTAATTCATTGAGGTAAACAATTAAAAAATGAGTGTTAATATTTTAAATGTATAAGACATAAATATTTAAAAAAATTCTCCAACATTTATCAGACCAATAAGTATTTCAACATACATGAAGGAACCCCATGGTGTAGTTAAAGTTGTTTTAGGTTGATCTTGATGAAATAAAAAGACATGATTGTATCCTAAAAATGAATTCATCATAGATAAAAATTTATTTCCAGCCACCCTTTAAATAGGTTGGTCCATTTTAGGCATGAGAAAGTATCATTTAATGACATTTTTTCTAAATTACTAAAGTCTACAAATAATTTGATATTCCAATTATTTTTACATATATATATATATATATATATATATATATATATATATATATATATATATATATATATATATATATATATACTATAATGACTACCAATTTATTATATCTTACTAGTGTGATAGTCTTTGCATCCATAATCTAACTCAATTATTTGTGCATCACTAGTTGGATATGAGGATTTATTACCCCATGCTTCTTAGATAAAGACTTGATGTCTAACATTAACTTAATCTAATGTGATAAAAAAATCATATGTTTTATGATCCTCATACTTCCATGAAAACACATATTTATGCTCGATATTTATATTAATGTACTATGGTTTTCATTAAGTTTACATTGAATTATCTATATTATTTGGTTGAGAAAATTGAGAAGTTCCCATATTTGTCTATTTTATATACTCTATGGATAACTTAAGAACTACCTTTACAACTAAATATTTTTCATCAAAAATAGTTTATAAGGAACTATCCCTTTAAGTATGATATTGGTCTTAATCTATATCACTTTTTCCTCAATTAATTAGTCTATGGATCTATTTCCTCTTAATATGTTTCATAGGAAGTTGATTCAACAAACTTATTTGCATCCATATTTAGAGATGTAAATTTATCAATTCCATGTAGGAATATTTATTAAGTTTTATCATCCACAACTAGTTTTTTTTGTCTAACATTATCATGGATTGTTGCTTTATGTTTAATATTTATAGCATACTACGCATGTTTTAGATTTGGTGTCTTTAAAATAGAATATAATAGCTCCAAGGCATAAATTTTATTATTAAAATCCCTTGAGATCCTATGAATGCTAAAATATAAGAATAAATATTTGATATTATCCCATACACAATGCTTTTATTTTTTAAAAGAGGATGTTTGGCCTATGATTGTTTTTACCTAGTCTATAACTAGTTAAAAGTTTTTAAATACATGCAACACACTTTTAAAATTTATTAGTGCATAAAAATTCAATTTTATAAGTAGTAAATGTTTCACGTATAGGATATATGAGGATATATCCTCTTCCTCCTCCTCCTTCTATTGGACAAGCACCATGAAAGAAATTTATCCATAAATCATTGGATGAAATATGTTTCAAGAGGTCAACTCCCATTCAATCTCATTTTTATTGAAATTTTATTTAAATACATGAGATAATTACCTAAATCCTCCTATGAAACATATATGGGATAATTTTTAGGAATATAAAGATAATTTAAAGATAAAATAATACGTATTCTCATTACAAAGTCTTACATTAATCCCTCCAAACATAGGAATAATAACATACAATGGATCTAATTGAATTTTTCATCCTAATGTTTCTCCCCAATTCCTTTGTAATACCATATATTCAAGAATCATTTTTTTCCACTATATCCTATTCCACATATTTCCTAAGGTGTTGTGATAATTATACCACCAAATTTTTAATAATCCCAATGTACCTTACTCTTTTGAGTGAAATTAATACAAATCCATGTAATTTATTGTTATACCTAAGGATTTACATTACCATCATTATAATTAAAGAGTGTGAAGCACTATAATATAGTAAAAATTATAAATAATAAAATCCTAGGTTTTGATAGAGGTATAAAAAGGGTGAGTAGAGTTATAATTTTTCATGTATGCCTTGGGTGGACCTTGTTTTATTTGACCATTAAACTTGTTATGTATTTTATTTTACTACTTATAATGTGGAGCATGTATGAGTTATATATTTTTTTATTATATTCATGCTTAGATTTAGTTATGATTATATATTTTTAATTGGTTATATCATTTCAATTATGATTTCATGTCTATTTTTGCATGCTCATACTATTGATGTCATTTTGTGATTGAGGTAAAAATCAAAGGATGAGCTAGGTTTGAAACTTTAAGGACCATTTGATTGCCTCATCAATCTCATATAAATAAACAAAAAAGAAGGTAATTTAATGATATCAGTTAATGTCCATCAAGTCTTTGTGTTGTATTATACCTTATCTATCAATATTGTGATTGTTCTTGCATGAGTGTTATTTTTTTTTAGCATTCATTATTGACACTTAGGTAATTATGCTTATTGTATTTAATGGTATTGTTGGGTTTATAGACCTTGGGTTTTATTACCTTTTTATAGTAATATTATGTGACATGGTTTATAAGGCCATTTTGAAGGAAATCATATACATTAGAAGTTACATTTTGGGCTACTAAAAGTAGTCCATGGTGGGGGGATAATTGCAAGTCTCCAAGGTTGGTGAATAACATTTTTATTAGGACCCAGAAATGGGTCATGAAACTTGATTACCATTAAATAATTTAATTTTAATGTTAATAGTGGATAAATAATTTTTAATGATTATGGATTTTCATGGAATCCTTTATTTTCATGTATTATAAATTGAGTTTGGTTATCTTTGTGTTTTCTTGTCAAGTTTGAAGCTTGAGTGAGAAACCTAGGGTTCCATGGCCATGTTATCTATAGGTGGTAATTATATTGAAGAACTAGGGGTATTTTTAGAACCCACATTCAAAGATATTATTGATGGTGGCATCATTTTTTTCATAAAAGTAATGGTATGGCATTCTGGGAAATGTTGGAAACATAGTAGAACAAGAGAGAAGGATAAGAAAAAGTAAAATTAAGGTGAAATTTATTTTTAGTGATTATTAAAAAAATGAATATCAAAGAATTAAGTTATACTCTTTTTGTCTCGCTCTCTTTTTGAAGCTATACTCAAAATGTTACTTTTCCAATTTTTAATGTCAATTACTAAGGAAAAATGATAATAACCTAGATATATGTTAGGTTTTTTAAAGTAATTGGGAAAGTCCATAAGTACTATGTAGACCTTGTATATATATATTTTTAAACCCTACTATATATCTTGTAAGCATCTATCAGTGATTTTATCTTACATGGTTGTTTCCTTGATTGAGAGATGGTTTATTTTGAAGTGTCCTTCTTGTGGTTAGATCATTAGATCATCTCACTCTAGGATAGGGTATGGATGATAGTTAGATCTGATCTAAAAAGGCATCACTATGTTATCTTGTCCATTTTATTAAGTGTTACTTTGTTTTGGATTTTGTCTTGTCTTGGTGATTTTTTTGTGAACCCTTGACTAGTAGAATTATGATCTCACATTACATATTCCATGATTCATTTTATTTTATGTTTAAATATGGGCATTGAGTGATTTCCTTTCATCCCAAGACTAATGGTTTGGGTAGGTATGTATTTTTGACCATATGGATGAGCTCATATTTAGGATTATTTTTTGTCTTTGTGATCTAGGGTTTCATCAATGGAACATGTGACAATTGCACCAATTCAGTAATGATGAGATTGTGTGAATGGAATTTGAGGAACACAAGCATTTTGGTCTCATTATAGCATACTCAATTATGCTAATATTAGTTATTATAATTATTAAATTTAAATTGAATTTTATGGTCAATGTAAGTAATACACATCGATTGTGTTGCAATTATGAGTATCCAAGCTGATTAGTGGATCTTTTTTGTGATTAAAAATAATGATTTAATTTTTCATTTGAATCTTGATGTTACCTAATAGATTCAATTCAATATTTAAATTCTTTTATATATTCTAAATTCATAATGGAGTTTGAATTCAATGGCAATGATGTAACTTTTCTTAAGTGATTGTGTTGAATTATAGTGTTCTTGTGTTTAACTAGCTCTATATAATAACTATGGATAAATGTGTGACACTATATTTTGTTAGATTATCTACTTGATGTTGAAATATTGTATGATATAACATGGTTTTGTTAGTTATCAGCTTTTGGTATTTTGGTCTTATGATAATTATGGTTGTAGAATATATTTTAATATTTTATATTTACTGTTTGAACATATTTCACTATCTTTGAGATCACTTTGGGAATGGTTGAACTCTAACATGTGCATAAAGTGATTTATTTTAGACATGCATCCCAGACATCATTGACTTCTTTGACCTATTTAGATTATTATAAATTCCTTATTAGTATTTTACTGAGCATCTAATATGGTTATGAGTTGTAATCATATTATACTTTTATTTTCTTATGTGGTGTCTTACTCTCATTTGATGGGTGTTAACCTTACATGAATATTTCAAATGATATCAAATTGATTTCAGTTGTTGAGACATGGTTATATCATATAATTTCAATTTGGTTAGTTGATATGAAATTAGCATTGGCATAGTAATTATTGGTAGACGTTTTATTTGGATAATATTTGATATTTATTAACATGTTTATGCCATAATGCTTTCATACATCGCAAATAGTAATGCATGTTAAAAATGTATGTAACTAGTTAAAGCAATAAGATTAGTTTATGATATGTTGAGTTAATTGTAATTTTATTTTAAAACTTAAATTGACATCTATTCGAGAAAAATATATTAAAATTAGTGGAAATTGGAATATTAGGTTAACATTCCCCAAGAAAGGAAAACATTTTGATTCAGATTTAGAAAATAAACTTCTCTTACCTATTTAAACCTCAATCCAATAGTGAAGGTTATTTTCATGAATGAGAACCAAGATATAAATTTATATTCCTTAACTTTTAATACTAACTACTTATAGATTTAAAATAATTAAATGATCAATATTGAGAAGGAGATCACTGATCAATGTCAAGGTAAGTGGGTTTAAATTTTTTACAACCAGTGAGCTTCACCACAAGACTATTGTTAGATATAATTTACCATTAAGTGTATTGGTGGAAAAAATTATAGATGCTACCAAGGATTGGAATTCCTATTGATTAATATATATTTTTGCATTAAGTCTAATAATAAAATAGTAATAACCCTTTCCTTAAGAGGCAAAGTCTATGTTAAAGCTAATTTATGTGAACTGGAAATCTCAACTCACTTTTTATTATTTACACATTGTTGAATAGGTTAAAGTGAAATATTATCCCTAAACTCATCTCATAATAAAGGTAAAGCTAATGTGAAATTGATGGAAACTAAGGGAGATTTTAACCCTATATAAATGGGTTGTTTCATAAATTATAGTACAAATCCTTGAGATTTTATTCTATATTATATATACAATCTATAATAGCATCTAATTTATTTTTTATACTTTATGGTTTATGACATAAAGAGCCATGAATATGCTCTATTTCTTATTAATACAATGTTATTTTTTTAGGTTAATTATTTTATTTGAATTTTATTTAATGGAAAGTAAAATAATATTTCAAGTGTCCTTATGTATCAATCAACTTTTGTGAAGGGTTTTACCTAGTATTGACTTTTTTTTGTTAGTTGTATAATTTGTATTGCATCAAGTGTGAACAAACTATTATTGTTTCTATATTAATGTATACCAATCATATTCTTATAGATATGATCAATTAGATGTTAACTAAATTTTATGGTGGATTTCAACTAATTAAACTTTAATACCAAAACTAGTAGGATAAGTCAACTAGTTTTATAATACATGAAATTGTTGGTAATGCCTTTGGCACAAGAGGTTGATTGTTGGAACTCGAAGCTCACAAACCTATAAATAAATAAAAAATAGTTGAGGTTTTGGGGTTTATGATATAATTTTCATCATTTGACCTTAATCCTAGGATAAATTAAGGATGATCTTCAAAAATTCTAACATAATTTTCTTGTATGATATCTCCTCTAAAAGTAATATTATTAGATGAATTAGTGGAATTTATATCTTAAATTATTGGATTTTTGATCTTTAACCCAGGTCCTTTTAATCCAAGTAATTGATGAAATGATTCTTTATAGGTTGGATTCTCAGATAATTCAGATAAATGGATGGAAAATTTGAAATTTTTAATTCATCAAAATGAAAAAAAAGGGAAGTCAGGAAGGCTCTTAGTAAGGGTTATTTACTTTCTAATATTGTTGTGGAGTTTGAGAATCTAGATCTATATAAATAGATGCTATATTATACTCTTTATTTTAAGTATGGAATATAGGTAGGATCTAATTTGTCTAGGGATTTTCTAGGATTGATTTTTTAATATTAATATTAGTCTCCACTAGTTGGGTCAATCACTTCTAACTAGTTATAGCTTAATATCCTTTATTACCATCTTTAGTCTCTACCTCAGTTGGATTATTCCTAGGCCTGAGATAATACTTATTTTGTAACATCCCTATGATAACTTTAGATAAATTAATTATCTCCTAGTTTATTACCCATATTATTGATATTGTGTAGTTGAAGCATTTTGACTCGATTGAGATGGTTGAGTTACATATTAACTAAATTAAAAATCTTGAGTAACACTAGATGTTGGAATATATTTTTGGATAATGTTTAAACCTAAATAAATAAAGATATCACCATCCAAAATTTTATATAATCTACTCATGGTGGATGAGGAAGGTTTTAATGAATTCATGGATTGATTTCCCTTAAAGCCTCTAAAATAATTGAACATAGGAGGAGTCTCAAGAAAAGTGGAAACCATAAGAGTATGGATTACTTATTTGGATTTTACTATGTATTTAGGATGGTCTTATGAAAATACTTTTACTTAATAAATTATTCACTATAATATTTTTATTCACCCTCATAATCATATTCTTCATGGGGTTACTTTCTAACCCTAGATCTTGTGTTAAGCATGGGATTGAAATTTATTCATTTTTTATATTGGTATTATTTATGGAAATATTTAAATAATTATAGAGATTATATTAAGATATATAATTTTGTAATCACAATCATTTAGAGGGGGGTGATTTAGTTTACAAACTTTACTTTCAATTCCATAGATCATCCACTAGTTTTTCAAACCAATCTAGTAAACAAGCAATGCATAAAGAAGAAATCATATAGATAAAAAGAAAGTTATAAACATATGAAAACAAGAAATATGTTTTAAACCATATTGGATTTAAAAACACTAAAAAACCACTTGTATAAATATCTTATAAGTAATTGATCAACATTTTGTGAGGCACCAACCCTATAAGGAGCACCAACCCCTCACTAGTGAAGCATCAATTTAACTAATCTTCTATAAAGATACAAATTTTAAGGAGGATAAAAAACCCTAAGTGACTTTTAAAAAACCTAAATTGGTCAAGGACACTTTTAATATATCTAACCTATAATCCATCTCCAACTTCCTATTGACTAAGCACCAACTTAGCAAAGACAAGATTAATCACCTTCACAACACTTTATTGCTTAATCAAAATGCGGTAACCTCTTATTCATATTTATATATTATATATATATATATATATATATATATATAGATTAAAATATATTTATTACACCAATAATAAACTTTTGATGAACATATGATAATCTCTCAATATCCAATCCTCATTTAGATCTTCAACCTTCTAGGCTCACTTAGTCAATATGCCTCTTACTAGGCTCATTAGGTCAACTGACCCTATTAATCACACTCATAACTCTTATTATATTTTCATGTATAATCATATCCTCCCATATTATTCTATCCATGACCTCCTTTTTCTACTTAAGTTTTTTTTTACTCACTTGCACTCTTATTCCTTAACTAGTCAAAATAGGCCTATTAGGCCTTATCTTTATAATTGACTCTTGCTCACACCAATTTTGTTCAACAAAACATATTTAAACACATTTATTAAATTTTAAATGGGTCATAAAATATGTTTCACACATGAAAAAAAAACTACATAGGTTGGAAAAACTCATTTAGACCTTAATCTTTGTTTAGGCCTACTTAGAGACCTAATATATTAGGTCTTCACCACCACACATTACACCTGGATCATATTAAAACATATTGAGACTTTATTAATGAATTAAACACATAAAATAAACCTAAAGTATATAATTTATATCATATAATTATTTTTTTACCACTTGTTAGTCCAAATCACTCCTTGAACCATGCCATTAGGTGTTCTTGTCATTAGCCCTTTATACACTTAAAAAGTCTATCTCTCATAACTAAAACATATAATAAATTTTTAAAATTAACCCAATAAAAAACTAGTATGAAAAAATTAGTCATGACTTCATGTTTATCACCATGTCAATTTTACATCACCAAACATGGTAAAGGACCTCAAACACACTCTTTCTACAAGACCACTTAGAACTGTTTGACTACTCCAAAATACAGTTAAGAAAATTTGACTAATAACATATACATATGTAAGTTAAACCACTAAAAATTAATTAATTATATCATATATATATATATATATATATATATATATATTATTTTTATGCATCAAAATTGGTTAAGATGACACAGGAACATCAAACTCACTACCCCATAGAAAACTGTCAAAGACCCTGAAAACATAGTCTTGAAGCATGTTGCCTTTACCACATGTAAGGTAAATTTAATGACTTATATGTCAAATTAGTATTAAAAATTTTAAATATATATCATTATACAAAATATATTTCATATTTTATAGTGTCACCCAGTGGTCTTATAGACCAATATCTTATCCTTCTCTTTCACATTTATTGCACAGCCAGATAGGTCATTTTGCCTTGGATATTACAACTCCTTAAACTATTTTTTAAAATTATATAATGAATTTATAGTTAATATAAATTTAAAAAACATAAAAATGTTCATTATAAACATAATATATAACATTTCAAACTCATTCATTCATCTAACAAACCTAGAACAGTCAATCTGTCTTAAAAACCAGTCATGGCGAACATGACTTTCAATAGATTTAGATAAGCTTAAATTAAATTATAAATAATTAAAATTATTATATGATATCATTATATATACATTAAAAATCCATATCATATTTTTAAATAGAAACATTGGTCTTGCAAACCAATCTCACTGTCATGGGTTTTACTATCACATCTTCTTTAGAAAAGCCATCTTGTGAACACCATTTGCACCCTTTTCAAATAACTCCAATTAATATAGCAAATATTTAAATTATTTATAGGTATATAATAATTACCTCAATCAATTGGATTCTTTTTTAATCCTCTAAAACCAATCCCTAAATACATTCTCACTCAGACTAATTTTTCTCATTGTCTCCACTATTACCCCATTTTAGTGATAGGTCATCCTGAATGATAAAAATATTTGAAAGAAAATTTAAAAAATTCCAAAATAAAACCATGTAAAATAAAAAATATTCTCAATCTTCAACCTCCTTATTTTCATCCTTTGATCTAGTCAACCCTTCCTGTTATATCAAATTTTTGAGAAATAAGGATTTTTTGTAGGTTCTAATTAATTTCCTGATAGACCACTACCAATTAGAGATGACTAAAAGAGTCATATAAATTATAAAATAATCATAATAGATTCACCAAACCATCCTATTCCATTTACATCAATATTTTCACTATTGAGTCACTATAAGGGTTTTGAGAGGGTTTTAGACTAGTTTCTATTCTTAACGTTTGTTTATACAACTCTATCCTTGAAACCACCTCCTAATTCTTAGAAAAAAAATATATTAACATTTTTCATATCTTTCCAAGATCTTAATATACCATGAAAATTTTGCACATGCCAATGAGCATCAAAATTTCCTTATCGAGTCCTCATCTCTTCAATATACATATATAGGAGACCTTCAAACTCATTTTCTTGATTTATCCTTCAAATCAAGTTATGAAACTTAATAAAAAATATTTAATCAACATATTAAACCTCTATAAAACTCAATTAATCTATATTACCTTTTAATTTAACTTTGACCCCTCATTAGGCTATATTAGGTATCTTTGCACACTAGACCTAGAACTACCAGTCATGCTTAGACCTTGAACACAACTTAAAATACTCTTTTATTTCTATCAATACTTAATTAACACATAATTCACCCTCATACCATTATTACACAATATCACAAGCCACCAAACCTGATAATGAATCCTCATCATACCACGTAGGGTCTTAAGACAAAGTCTATGAGAAGACCCCAACGAAGGACTTACCCTTTTATCTCATTATTAGAGTCATGAGACTAAATAAAAGCCTTTATTAAATTATCTAACAATACACTGTGCACCTTCAAGCTCATACACATTCATATCATCACTAATATGCCTCTCTAATCTATATTGATTACCAAAAACTAGGCTATAAAATAACTTCATATGCCTATATCCACACATTTCACAGTACCTCACTATGTATTACAATAAATTAAATTGGATCACCATGACTCACACTCCTTTGGACATTAAATACAAGATCAATCCACATGACATCAATGACAACTTGAAACAATCTCTCCCTTTGTCATTGATGGCAAAACTTATTGATGGTAAACACACTTCAATCCTGAATATCCTTTCAATAGATAGCTTATCCATCAATCTAATCTCTCTTCCAATTTTAAATTAATGACAAAGGGTATCTACAACTACCACAAGGTCATCTACACACATTCCACTAATCCTTGGACTTGATCATGCCATAAATAAAATAAGCTCCCCCCTTGATCTTCACAACATATGCACCTCAACTAAATTTTCACATCTACCTTTATCCTTCAAATCATAGATCTTAAATCTCACCCTATCACCATACATATATGAATATCCTTATCTTTGATATTAGATCTTGAACACAATAGGCCCCATGAAGACCTAATTCAAATAGATTCACTCTTTATTACTTAACACTAACTTCTTGGGCCAATAAAACCACCTCAGATAGGCATGAACAAATCCATATACTCCTAATATCATCAAAAAAATTTCCATTAAATCATCATAAATCATAATAGATTAAACCACTACAAGGCACCTTCTCGGTTAACATATAGAATTATTAGGTCTATGAAAGCACCTAATCTCTATTAGACATATGATAAGCATTATTTTCTTCAAGACACAAAATAGGTTACCAAAAATAGTAAGCCTATGATACATGAATATAAGGTCATAATCAACCTCTTAGACCATTTATCTCTACATGATACTCTTTAAAATGACTCAATGGATCAACTTCAACAAACACTATCAAGACCCTATTAATAAACCTCAAAACTTTGTCATTCTTAGATCACTAAATATTATTTATGACATCAGAAACATGTCATTATGTCAACCTATCCCTTTATGACCTTGAGAGGTCACCTTAATATCATATAAACATATCATTCAATGACACAAACTCAAAGGAACACTACAACTATTTTCTTCCAAGTTTACAAGATTTATGTGATGCTAAAAAATAATGATCACTTTCAAAGGTTTATGAACATTTTGAGATCATAAAAAACTTTTATTATCACTCTTAGAACACCATAATACCTTGAATCATATGAGAATACAATATTTACTTCTAATAGCATTGGTCTTGTAG
This sequence comes from Torreya grandis, assembly GCA_037957365.1. Classification (NCBI taxonomy): domain Eukaryota; kingdom Viridiplantae; phylum Streptophyta; class Pinopsida; order Cupressales; family Taxaceae; genus Torreya; species Torreya grandis. The sequence goes on along the minus strand of JARHVA010005228.1, from coordinate 187,198 downwards.
ACCAATCTTCAACTCTTACTTGACTAGTTTTGTCATTGGCTTCATACACATCAACTTTAGCTTACCATATAGAAACATTTCACTCATTCCATATAGAAAACACTAAACTCAAAACTTAATGAATGATTTTATTTCATACAAGAAAACATACCTAGGGTTTTCAATCATAGTTCACCTTGAAAACTTCATATCTCTGTCTTTTGAGTTAGACCTTCTCAATTGGGATCAATCTGACAATATGTAAAGCATTTGTAGATTCTATATGACCTTAGGAATATCTCCAAATACATATAAAACTCACTTTTAGTGATAAATAACACTACAAAACTTACCAAGATACCCTTGTCTACCATTCTCAAGGAATAGTCAATTTTGAGAAGTAATAAATGCACTTGTATAGACTTTTGAGACCAACTACCACCTTGAAAATAATTTTCATGGAGTCTACTACAATTTTTCCTTTTACACTAATTTGATATGACCTATTCCATGGATTTTACAACATATTCTCTCCTCTCAATTCCTCATTTCATACATGGTCATTTGAAATCCAACATTCATATTTTTGAACTTCAATATCTATTTCCTATAGCCTAAACTTGATGTCCTTCTACACTTCATAGATTACTAGATGATCTTTGCAATCTTATATCCTTAAGAATACAAATCCTTATGACACAAAAATTGTAGGGCACCTTTAAGGTAATAATTACATCATCTCCATGTTTTGATTTGACCAAGGTTGGATTTTTAGTTACTTATAATAAATATACAAACTTCTCAATACATTCATACTTGTGTGATAATCTATGATGGTCTAGTCCTTCTTTGGCTAGAATGAAACATTCTTCTCTCTCCACATGGTCAAATGATGCACCAAAACTTCAAAAATACATCTATGAATGCCTCACAACCTCTTATTTGTCCTCATAGACCTAAAAACATGCCATATACTCTTTGAGCTATCAAACACAACTTCTTTGTACCTAATCCATAGAAAAACAAGCTTATTGAATCTCTAAAGGATCTCGCACATGACTACACCTTTTATATATCTTGATGCAATCTATAATCTATCAAAAACTTGGTGAACACCTTCATAATAAATTTTCTAAGCTCACCAAAACATCAAACTAGCTTACATGCTTCTATATTGCCCATCATGATTCAATAGACTTGGCAGAGTCTATGACTAGGTCTACATGCAAACCTATTAAAAGTAACATCTTCCTTCTACCATGATAGTTGACCATGTAAACCATCTTCAATAATATATTTATTTTAATAGGTATTGAAAGTCCTTAGTTTTGAGTTTTGACTTGGCTTCAACATAATACTTTTTCTTCTAATTCAATCTTGCCAGTACCATCATGCAATCCTCTATGTAAACCTCAATCATGACCTTCACAAGCTTATCCATCTTGTGATTCTAGAATAACCTTAAATCTATCATGCCTCCTCCAAAGGACCTACTCTAATACTAATTTTTGTAATCATGTTCACTAATATGGGGGAGTGAATTAGTGTACAAACTTTACTTTAAATTCCATAGATCATTCATTAGTCTTTCAAACTAATATGGTAAACAAATAATGCATAGAGAAACAATCATATAAAAAAAAGTAATATATCAACACATGAATACAAGAGATATGTGTAAAAACCTAATGGGAGATAAAACACAATGAAACACCACTTGGAATACTATTTTATAAGTAATGGATCAACATTTAGTGAGGTAACAACCCCACAAGGAGTATTAACCCCTCACCAGTCAAACATCAACTCAACTAATCTTTTAGAAATATCCAACTTGAAAGGAAGATCTAACCCCCTAAGTGACTTCAAACCAACCTAAACACTTCAAGGACACTTCTACAATCTCCAACCTATAAAGCAGCTCTAACTCCCTCTTGACTAAGCACTAACTCATCCAAGATAAGCTTGATCAGCTTCACAACACCTTGTTACTTAACCAATAGATGGTGACCTCTTCTTTATCTATCTTTCTACACTATCTATATTCCAATCTATTTAATACATATATAACACACCTATAATTAATATTTTATGATCTCTCAATAGTGAATCAACTCATTTAGCTATTTAACTTTATACCCCTCTCAATCATCCTTCTAGGCTTACTTGGTCAATATACCTCTTATTAGGATCATTAGGTCAATTAAACTTATTAATAACTCATATTATATGCCTTATATTTATACTTGAATCTTGATCACACCGATATTGGTAGGAAAACAATATTTAAAAACATGGATTAAATTTGACACAATTCATATAATACATTTCACACATGAAAAAAATACCACATAGATCATCCAAACTCATTTAGACCTTAATCTCTTCTTAGGCCTATGTAGAAACCTAATGCATTAGGTCTTCACCACCACATGCTACACTTTGACCATATTAAAATAACTTGAGCGTTTATAAATGAATAAAAAAAAATCAAATAAACCTCAAATATAATCTTTATAACATCCACTTAAATCCATACCACCTGTTATTCTAAATCACTCCTTGAACCATACCATTAGGTCTTCTTATCATTAGCACTTTATACACAAAAAAGTCTATCTCACATAATTGAAACATATAGTCAAATTTTACAAGTCAACCAATAAAAAAAAAATATTATCATATCCTTAATGACTTCATGTTTATCACCATGTACATTTTACATCACCAAATAATGTAAATGACCTCAAACACACTCTTACTACAAGACCACTCAGAATTGTCTGACTACTTCAAAACATAGTCAAGAAAATTTGACTAATAACATCTACATGTGTACTTTAAAACACACAATATACATGAATTATATCATATATAATATATATAGCAAAATCATGTGTTTTTTGTGATTACAAATTGGTCAAGATGAAACAAGCACATCAAACTCACTACCCCACAGAAAACTATCAAAGACCCTGAAAACATAATCTTGAAGCATGTTATCTTTAGCTCATGTAATGTAATTTTCATGAATTATATTTAAAATTAATATTAAATATGTGAAATTTATATCATTATCCAAAAGATATATAATATTTTATAGTGTCACCCTTTAGTCTTATAAACCAATATCTTGGCATTCTCTTTCACATTTCTTGCACAACTAAATAGGTCATTTTTCCTTCCATATTATAACTCATTAAACTATATTTTCACCTTATATAAATAATATATAGGTCATATACATTCCAAAAAATATAAATATGTTAATTTTAAACATAAAATCATTAAACAATGTTTCAAACTCATTCCTTCATCTTACAAACCTATAATAGTCAATCTGTCTTACAATCCAGTCATGATGAACATGACTTTAAACACCTATAAAAATTATTCCATGAACTTATGAATAATGAAAATTATTATATTATATAACTATATCTACCTCAAATATCTATATCATAGGTTCAAAAAGAAACATTGGTCTTGCAGACCAATCTCATTGTCCTTCATTTCACTATCACATCTTCTCTAGATAGGCCATCTTATGAACACCATTTGCACCATTTTCAATGAAATAAAAATAATATAATAAATATTTAAATGTTTTATAGGTTTTAAATAATTACCTTAAGTAACTTTATACATTCCTAATCCTCTATAACCAATCCCTAAATGCATTCTCACTCTGACTGGTTTTTATCACTATCTTCACTATTATCCCAATTTAGTGATAGGTCATCTTGAGTGATAAAAATAGTTTAAATATAATATATAAATTTCATAAATAACACAATTTAAAACAAAAACCTTTATCAAGTTTCAACCTCCATTTCTTTTTATCCTTTGACGTGGTCAACCCTTCCTATTATATTAAATTTTTGAGAAACAAGGACTTTTCTATAGGTTCTACTAACTATCCTAATATACCAATACCACTTAGAGATGATTTATGAATTATTATACACTATAAAATAATAAAAATATATTAAACAAACCACTATGGGCCATTTACAAAAATATTTTCACTTTCATGTCACTATAAGGGTTTTGAGAGGGATTTAGATTGGTTTTCATTCATAACATTTATTCATACATCTCTATCTTTAAAACCAACTTATAATGCCTATAAATAATTTATAGGAAAATTTTACATATCTCCCCAAGATATTATGACACCGTTCAAAGTTTACATGTGCCAATGAGCATCAAAATTTCCTTCTCAAGTCCTCATCTCTTCAATCTACATACATAGGAGACCTTCAAACTCATTTTATTTTTTTATCCTTAAACTCAGGACCTAAAAATTCATCAACATGCTTTAATAAACCTATTACACCTCTATCTAGACTCAAAATTCCTCTAGTACCTTGTAAATTTACTTTGACCCCTCATTAGGCCATATTAGGTCTCTTTGTACATTAGACCTAGAACCACCAATCATGCTTACACCTTGAACACACCTTGAAATCCTATTGTATTTCTCTCAATAAATCATAAAAATGTCATTAACCTTAATTACATTATTAAATAATCTCACAATCCTTGAAATATGATCATGAAGCCTCATCATGCCACCTAAGGTCTTAGGACAAGGTCTATGAGAAGACCACCAATGAAGGACTTGCCCTTTTATATCATTCTGAGAGTCATGAGACTGACTCAAAAACTTTATTGTATGCTCTCAAATTGAAATATGAACCTTAAATCTCATACACATTAATATCACCACCAATATACCTCTACAAGACATATTCATGTTCAATAACTAGGCCATAAAATAACTACATATGCATGTATCCAAACATTTCAAAATACCTCACCATGTATTACAAACATTCCATTGGATCACCATTCCTCACACTCTTTTTGACATCAATGATAGGCTCAATCCACATGATATCAATAATAACTTGTAACATATAAATATTATAATCAAAAGTATTTGGTGATTTTATAATGTTAGCCACATCAATGGCACTAGGATTGTTGTTATCAAATCATTGAAAATTGGCAAAGTAATGGTCAGATTCATCTTGGGTTTTTAGTAACTTAATTTTAGGAGTATAAATATAATATTTATAAGTGTAAAAGGGATTAAAAAAATTGAAAACAAGGTATGTTTGGAAAAAAATGAAAGTAAAAAAGCTAGTTAAATTGGAATTTGAAATGCAAAGGATGCCTATCAGACTAGTAATGTTAAGAATCTAATAGAAATGGAAAACATGAAAATGATCCAACACAATTATGGGGTAACACTCACATCAATTTCAATATAATTTATGTAAGGTTAATATGTATAGAAATATAAATATCCTATAATATAGTAATAAGTATAATACGATATTATATCTAAGACACATATAAACTATCACTCCAAAAAGTAGTATGGGGCTATAATTAATGTCCACATACAATTATGATGTCAAGGATACAATTAAGTGATATATATATATATATATTATGTTAGGTTGTAAAAATGAGGTATCTAATAAAAGGGGCTATAAATAAGATTTATATAATCTAAAGGTTGTAACAAATAGGTTTAACTAAGGTAACAAAGCATGACAAGATACGTGACATTTGAAAACATAAATTCATTTAATCACTAAAGATAATAACATACCAATATAACGTGTGCATATATATATATATATATATATATATATATATATATATATATATATATATATATATATATATATATATATATATATATATATATATATATATATATATATATATATATATATATATATATATATATATATATATATATATATATATATATATATATATATATTCATATCCATATACTCTTTCTGTATTAGATACACACACACACACACACACACACACACACACACATACATACATACATACATACATACATACATACATATATATATATATATATATATATATATATGTATGTATGTATGTATGTATGTATGTATGTATGTATATATATAGATATATATACACACACAAACACACACACACACATACATATATAGATATATATACACACACAAACACACACACACACATACATACATACATACATACATACATACATACATACATATATATATATATATATATATATATATATATATATATAATATATATATATATATATATATATATATATATGTATATATATATGCACCAAATTAAATATAGAAAGAGTATATGGATATGAATAATTGCCTTAGATTTACTTATTGGCTCACTAATCCGCCTCTTGGCTCAAGGGGTAATTTTTGACAAATGAATTAGGTGAAGTTAAATATCAAAATAAGATTAAATTATTATTGTTAGTTTGGGGCTCCAAATACCAAGTTTACATTGTTGATTTATCATATCTTATCAAGTCTTGAAGGACCTTATGCAAATTAGCCTTTTTCAAGTGTAAGCTCTTATGCACTAATCATTCTTATTCTTAATAAGGTGGATTTTTGTGCATGAGTAGAGTATATTATATGTATTTATTATGAAAAATTAAAATAAGGGACCCTATAAATATGGATCAAATCATATAATTATCATTCAAACTTTGTTGACATCATCTACTCAATCATAGGTGTATTGAGAAAACATAATACTTTTATGGCTCGATCGATGATGTTGACCAAGAAAGGTAACTTTTGAACATCTTCAATATCAAAAAATACATATAATATAAACATGAAAACATGAATAATAAGAGGGTAAATGGATAAATATAAAAAGTCCAAATTAGTAGATGATGATAATTAATGTAGGTATATACAATAGATTACCATTAAATAATCTCTCAAAAAGTAACACTAACTAGCCCACCTCATCTTAGTGGCTTCATTAGGATGTAAAATCAAGGATATTAATGCATAAAATAATCATATAATATAAATCATTATTAATTTAAAAACCAAGTATATACATAAGCATTACCCAAAGGTCATCATGTGTCGCAATAATATAACATTGAATGGTGATTTGGAAAAGAACATAACACAAAATAAAAGCAAGAGATGTCATAAATATTTTTTATTAGACCTGGTAAAAATAGGATCTTATAGGGATGCCATAATTAATTTCACAATATAAGTCCAAAAATATCGTAAAAATAAATAGTAAAATTTACGGGCCCATTACAAGAAACGTTGAATAAAATGAGAAGGTTAGCAAAACATACCAAAAGGATTGGCAACATAGACAGCTAGAAATTAATGTTCAGTCATGCCTTCAAGACATATAGTATCTTCCATGTCCTTTTTAATCTAATTGATAGTTATTTCAAGCATGGTATCTTTTTTTTAATAAGTGTGTCCTCTTGTATTTTTTGTTCCTTGAGTTCTTTTGTATGGTCCATCAGTAGTTTCCCACATTACCCATTTCTATGAGAATTTATTCTTATTGTGTTTACCTTTTACCTTATCCACCTTGGGTTGATCAAACCTTTATCCACCTTATATTTTTTATTTTTTACATTTCTTTAATCTCTACCATATTATTATACACAAATTCCTAAAATTGGAGGAGGGCTTGGTTGTTGTTGTAAATGGTCTACTTGAAATCCTTATCCTAGCCTTTGATACTGAGTTGCATATCAAAAATTGATTACTTTGATTTATTAAATTCATTCACAATATCCTTAATGAATTTAATATAAGTGAGGAGATAATTTTTAATATTTTGAACCTTGTCAATATGGGCATCATTCATAGACTTCTTATCCTCATCCATTTTGATGGGAGTTAATTTAGAGTTGATGAGATCTTTACATTTATCCCATAAAGTGGCTTTAATTTTCTTGATGCCTTTCTTTGGATGTCTAGTTTTGATTTTTACATTAAAATGGGCCAAGGTATCATATTCTTCCCATTCATCATTCATATGGCTTTCATCAAGACTTAAAATGTGTTTGATCCCATCCACATAACCTTCATCACCATAATTAGAAGTAATGATTGAATCAACCATGGGGAGAGTAGATTTAACCAAAATAAAAACAAGGGATATATGGAATAAAACATTTGTTTGTTCCTCTTCTAATTAATGTAATATTATTATGATAAATGAAATTAAATACATAAATATATATAACTTCACTTACCTGAATAGACTGAGAATGATGATATACAATGTTAGAGTGGTGTTATGGTAGATCTGATAGGTCAAGTGCATAACATGTTTGTGTAAGGTGAAAATTTTTAGCACACTATATTATATGGACCTAACTTAAGTTAACTTAAGATATTTTTCTATAATAAGGTTATCTAGTGTACATGGTACATAAACTCCTAGGCTTAGAATATAATATCTATTAGTTTTTATGTTATTCAATAAGGTGCCATCTCATCATAGGATAATCATATTTTCCTATTGGTTTTCCAATAAAATAATGGAAAATATCTCTTTTTAAAGCTATGTATACCCGCTTCCTCTATGTATTTTATAAAAAATATGTTTTTTAATATAAAATATATGTTTTGATATTCATTAAATTGTCTAAAAAGATCTATAAATCCCGACGAAATTATGTGTTGAATAGATCTTCTTGGGTTATTCCTTATTTTCTACATGGTATCAAAGCCATCCTATTTTTGAACTATGGTTTTGAATTTATTATAATGTTTTAATATGTCACATGTTTCTCTTCCTCTCATGTTTATTTTCAATAACTTGGCATATTGTGTTTTTCAAAAACCTTTTGGGTTTGTTCCTTTAACAATAAACCATTTTTTTAGTAAATTTTTGGATGTATTTTAGTTTTTTTTATAAACTTACAATTTTTTTGGGTGGTCATAGTAATATTTTGAAGAAGTATACAATTTTTTTATTTTGAAAAAATAGATAATTTTGTTTCATGGTTTTTTATGAACAATTGAGGATTTAGACTCCAATAGGGAATTAGGAGGGATTAGGAATCCTTGCAATCTCTTTTTAGTTTCTATAATTTTTCCCTAGTTGGGAAAACCTAATTATTTTTTATATATTTTTCTCTTTTCCTATTAAACAATGTAAAAACAATAATGTAAAATCAATGCATAGACTATCCACGGAAATTTTTTCAAGGTTTTCAAAGCTTTTAGAGCCCTATCTACCCTTCCAAGTCTGAAAAACTTCCTCACCACTACTACCCTAAAACAACACCATTGTTTCTCAGTTATGTTATTTTCATTTCTCTATTCTACCAAATTCACTATCTATAGTCACCTCATCATTGTTATCACTATCACTCACCTATATTTATCCACTCATATGTTGCAATCCCACCACTAGAGAAACTTTCCCTCTACTTAGGACTTCCCCTCAGCCCCCAATGGATACCTTTTTTAATATATTTCAATAAATAGGACATGATTTGAGTTTTAATATGCCTAATAAGCTCTCTTTTTTTTATTTGAACCATATTTATGAGGTATAAATTTTTAAGTTAATCCCCTATAGTTTTAAGTCACACACATCTTCTAGAATTCAAATTTATTCTTATGGGCACCTATAGAAATTGGAAACCATGTTCATGAACCTTCACATCCTCATATTTCAAAGTTTAATAAGATATAATTCCCATTTCTTGAAATAGGTTGCATTTTCTTATAGATTTTGGATCTCTACTTAAATTAATCCTATTCTATACATAAAATTAGTTTTCTCTATTTTTCCTTATTTTATGATGAAAATTTAACCGTAGATAATCAAATAACCAATAAGTACTTTAAAATGTTTAATATTTACATTATTACCTTACTTGACCTATTTTCCATTTCATTGACATGCAATATCTATGATAGATTCATGATCTTACTCATTATCTTGAAAATAATAAAAATCATCATTCAAACATCCCTAATATGCTTACAAATTCCTATCAACCAAATTCTAACAAACTTTGTCCTTTTGGGACAAGACTAAATTAGATCAAATAGGTTTGTATCCATGCTTTTTCTGGTGTAGCCTTGTCTCCCACACTTTAATGATTACTTTTAACATTTGAGACATTTCATGCCATACCTCTTTTTCTTTTATCAAATTTATTTAATTTAGATATTTAAAATCTGCCAATATATAAACACATTAATGCAATTCAATACAAAATAGGGAAATTTTTTTTTAAAAAAAAAAACACTCTTTATACAATCTAATACACATTGAGAAAAATATATGTATTCTTCCCAATTCAAGTTTTAATTTATTATAGTAGTCATAGGCCAAGTCTAAAGCATTTTTATTTTAGATCAATGGTATTCATTATCAAGCATTCAAATTTATTTACTATCTACATCCATATAGTGAAATTATCAAAATTCACAAAATCACTCTAGGAGAGAGAACTAAATGTGCCTAAGGCCCTTTGGGCTATGTAGGTAGCACTAATATTACATAGGGTTTTCTAAGGATAGCTCATTTCTTTCTCTTATCTAATTTCACCTGTGTATTTGACATCTATTTTGTTTATTGGTAGGAACTAGGGTTTTTACATTGCAAGTACTTATGTGTAACAACTCAATACCCACAAATAATTAGAAGATGAACTATAATAGGTTCAAGTACCCAAGCAATAAAATCACTCACAAAATCAACTCAAACATGGTCACAGTCAAATACATAAGGTCATAATGTACCCATGTTTTCGTAGTGGAGCCATGTCCTAGTGCATTACAGGATTCTATTTTTCAATTACAACACACTTTAAAAATAATTTTAGTTAGTTTAATATCAATGATCTATCTACATAGTTGGTATAATTCATATTTGAGCAAAGTTTTCATATTGCTATGAAAATTATTATTTATAGCTGATTTAATTTTCTATAATTTATTATATTTTATATTCAAATTTTGTACATTCTATATTCTAAATAATATTTCAATTGTTTGTATTTATTTTGTTTAATAAAAATAAACCATTACACATGTTGGTAGACCCATAATTTTTAATTAAAACTTTGATTGTTGTTTGCTTTCTTTTTGTCCTAAGATTTCATACATTTTTTTGTAAATTATTGAAACTAAAAGAAACCTTAAAATTTGGATATAAATATGACACCATGAGCCAATATTATTTGATCTTGGATCTTTATTTGATAATGAATAAATTATCTTATTGTGTTGGATAACATCTGACATTGAAACATTTATTTCAACCTTGAGTTGATTTTTTTTTATCTCTATAGATAAAGATCATTCAAATTTTCCTCTCTTTATTTTCTAATGTCTATTTATTGTTTTTAAAAATTCTATTCCAACCATTGTAAAACTAAATATATATTTGTAATTTTTGTTCAAGTGGTGACATGTTTTACAAACACTGTGAAGTGAGAGGTGTTTTCCCAATACCCATGACCTCATGCTATAGATATTATTATACATGGATTTTAATTTATCTATACCTTATATTATATTATAAATTACTATGATCCATTATTTACACCATAGGAGGCCTCTTTATCTATTTAATTTATGGTTCATATGAGAGGAGCATATTTCCCATGGAAATTAATCGGGTCATACCTAAAAAGACATGATAGTGAGCTATAAACATGAATTAGCCTTTGTAGTTAGTGATTTGAAATATTGGGATGAAATTAATCTAAAAATAAGCAAGTATATTTGAAATCCAACACAATCATTTAAATCCTTACCTAGACCACCATTTATATCTTGATTATTTCTTTTATTGTATTCATAATTGGATCAATAAATGAATGTATCTTTCATATGTTACATATGTTTATGAAATGCATTGTCACATAGTGTATTAATTTTAAATTTCAATATGTTTTAACATGGATTTAAGCCAAATTAATCAAGAAGTTATACTAAACAATATCCAATCTCATGGCCTTACTATTTTAAATGGTTTCACTAATATTTCATGTCACTATTATTTTCCAATGTAAATTCCATCAAAAATAGGTTTTTTTCAAATTTGAAATGAATTTAGAATAAGAGGAAGAATATTATAAATATTGTCCAAAATATTCAACTTCAAAGGGCCTTCCATTGCTTATTCCACACCCTCTTGAATGGTGTATTATGGTTCTCCTTACAGAATTTAATGGGACTAATAAAGTAAAATCTAAGGAAAATTATTATAAACATCCATAAAATATTGACTCATTTTTATATGTTTATATAGATGAACTATAAAAATGTTCTCAAGCTAGTATTTCTAATGTTTCCACTTTCACTATTTCATCCATTTATATTTATACACACCCTATTAATTCTATAATATCACCCCTTTGTTTGGTAACAACACTTGGTTTCTAATAGTTATCCATACCTATGACTAATAAAGCCACTTGTACTATTATATTCATCTCTTAGAAAATTACTCTTACATATACAGTTCTTTACTTACAAGCTAAGTTATCTCAAATTGAGGAAACTATTTATTATATTATCCCCTTAATGTGATTCATGTTCCCTATTACGTAACCATTTAACAAACAAAATTTCATCTTATCCATTAGCAGTTGGATTTGTGGATCCTAAGTTTCATTTACATGAAGGAAAAGGTTATCATGAATAACATTTGTGTGCATTCTATACAGCTTATCTAAACCATGTCGATAATGAAAAATTCCTAAAAAAAAATTTCTAAGAAGTATCAAAGAATATTCTATTTTATGGTTGATAATCATCCCCTTCAATCAAAAAATACTTTAAATCCATTGGAAAATTAGTTTTTAGAACAAAAGTCTATCAACATTGGTGAAAATCTATCATATGCTAAAATTACAAACCTTAAAAAAGGGTCTAATAAAATAATTAGTGAATATGTTCTAAGATACAAGACTATGCTCAAAAATGTGACAAAATAAATGGTTGATAATGAGATCCAAGATATATTCACTTAAAGTTTATTATCTCCAATCCTAGAGTTAATTATGTTTGACAAGATCAAATTTATTCATGAGTTATGTCATACAAGGAAAGAGTGTGAGATCAAATTGCTTACTTTAAACAAGCTCAAATATTTCAAATATTAAATTTTAAAGTAATCAAAATTATGAGAAAAACATTAATTAAATCAATAATTAAACTAATATTATAGTTAGTTTTATCTCACAACCAACACAAAAGCTTCAATTACAAGTTCCACCAAGGAGATGATTTTCAAGTTTACCATCACTCCTTATGTATTATTGTAAAATATACTTGAATACAATATCATATCTCTTCCTCCACCATTATAAGTAGACATTTATAAACTAAAATATAAAAAAATTAATATTAATGCATTTTATGACTACCATTGATGTATTGGACATTCCACAAATAAATGTTTCAAGCTCAAGCACAAGATTTAAGATCTCATTTATGAGAATATTATTAATATTGGCATGCCTACTGAAGAGGCTAAGCTAAAATAAAATAACAATTCAAAGCCAAAAATTTACAAATATCCTTTTCCAATTCATGAAGTAAAATATAACAAGGATAACTCTGAAGTATATTGTGTATATAATGTTCAACCTCCTCTTGCTATATATGGGTATCCACTTGATAGAATATTTTGTATAGTTGCAATCAACCAAACATCACATCCTATTATTACATTTGATGATAATGATTTTTTTATGAGGATTTAAATATACATGTACTCTTTATTTATGCATATGTTTATAATAAATCCATATATAGTTTTATGATGTAGAATGGGTCAAGTGAAAATGCATGCACCATAACACTCTTCCACTTTGTTGGTTATATAGAACAAGATTTATAAGATACTTGTATAATTTTCAAAGTATTTTATGGTCATATATGGAATACTCTTGGGCATACATTACTACCTTTACAATTGATACCTCTCATTTTCCCCAACCCATTCTTAGTTATACCAATCATTGCGGTATTTGATATATTATTAGTATGCCCCTGGATACAAAATAAATTAGATTAGTACCTTTTATAGTGCATAAAAATATTAAATATATTCATGGTAATCAATTGATAAAAATTATAAGAATCCAATATGAATATCATTTAGAACCAATGATGTTTAATCCTACAAAAAATTGGTTTGTAGATATATTTATCAATGTTATCATAGGTTCTTGGAAAACCCATCAAAACATGCTAATGTTTATTATTGTGAGAATAATAATACAATTGCATAACACAAACAAAATTATAGAACAATTTGAATATTCATTATGTTTAGATTTGATAAATATACATTGAAATGTATACTTAGTTATATAGAACATTCATTATTATTATATGATTAAAAATATTCACACATAAAAATTCTATCTATACATGGAATAAGTACAAAATACTTTTCAAAAACCATAAGTTGATCTCTATATTAATCTCAAATCATTCAAGACTCTTTTTCCTTTACATATGATCCATATTTATAGAACTTACAATGCTCTACCACTTTGCATTATAACATTTAATTTATTCCCTTGAAGGAGTATTTTCATATTATATAGCCTTTTTATATACATACATAGGTTGAATTCATATAAAATGATATACATTATATAAAATGTTATACATCACACACTTGTCATGCATTTACACCATGTGTTTTTATAATCCTAACTCCACTAAAAAAACTTTCCTAGACTTAAATAAATGTCCCATATTGAGACAAAGTCATAATAAGTATGCCTAGGGTTGGATGTGATGGAATTTCCTGCATTGAAGGTTTGGTCTAAAGATATTGTTTGTGGTAATCGCTCAAGGTGTCATTTACCAATATTCATCTCTTACACACTACTTAGCCACCCTTTTAGGTTTTTAATTAAGAAGTATATAAATATACTACCCTTGTTGGTTTTAAAAATATTAACGTAACTAGGAGGATTCCATTTACTAGTTTTTAACCATCCTATCATCATGCCTAATGATTATGGCCTTCCCAACATAAATATTCTTCAAATTTTACAAAATTGAAAACTACATAGTGCCTATAATGATGGAGGAGGAATGGAGTGCTTGCAAGAGATAAATGAGGTTGCAAAGAATGTGGTGTCACTAGGGTTGAGTCAAAGGATGTTATTGTTAAATAACATGGTACAATAAAAACCATGGTAGAAGATGATGTAGTTGTATAGTCAGGTGCTAGAGATGGTTGTTGTGTTATTTTGGTTGCATTCTTATTTTTTAGTTCTTATTCTATTTGGGCTAGTGGAATGACTTTTGGCATGTTAATAATTATAACAATGGAGTTTTATAGATGTGAAATATCTTTCTTAACTTACTTCTAGTCCAATAGGGAGTCTCATACCATGCTAATCAATGTGTTTATAAGATCTTAGCACTGCATGATGTTCTAAGATTCTTCATCCTCTATAATAGAAAGGATGGACCTATTCTTTAAAACTATATGTTGAATGTATTTCAACACTTTATCTAGTTTATCTATGTAATTTTGATTTTTCATGCCAATGAACATATTTCTTAGCATCTCATTCTACCATATGACCATCTTGTCCATACCATTATCTCTTGAGCTAAAATATGCCTTGAAGGTAGCATCCATTTGACCTAGAGTGGAAGTTAGATCTTTCATGGATACCTTGGATTTCCTTGCCTTGGATAATTCATTATTTACCTCACTTAAAGTTTCCTACAAATGTTGTTTCCAATTTAACATACTACAATTAGTATGTGTATCTTACTACGTAACAATGTATAGGACCTATTTGTATTCTTAAAAGAGTTAAAAGATGATATGTATTTTAGATTTCAAGTGTTGACCCTATAGGAAAAGATTCTATATATTCTATAAAACCACCCAACGTATAGTGATTCAAGTGAGTAAAGTAGTGATTTTTTTCTCATACATCACTTGGTCACCCATAACTTATAAAATTAGTGTTGGACAAATTTCATCTATGATATCTCTAGCCTTGGCCATTCAAGCATGCAAATATATGTTTTCCTCCCTCAACTAGATGGTTTCCTACTCCATATAAGTGGATTTGTGTGGTATGATTTAATTAAATGTAAATGTTCCCTCAATATTATTTCCCATTGCTTTTAGGGTCATATCAAGTGATGTCCCATTACTTATGGTCAAAATGAGAGAATTCATCATATTTTTGGATAGGGATGATTGGTGTCATGTTTTTGATGATTGGGAGTGTGAATTTTATTCATTGTAGAGGTGGAGCTTGCATGTCCCATAACCAATGGTTGGTTTTATAAGGTCCTTCCCATGACACCTCTTCTTGTACACCTCTTACTTATAATATTGATCCTTATAATGTGCTAAAAGGCTATGGGACATAACGAATCAGTTATTTTTTGATCTCTTATACTAAATTCATAATTTTATTATAATATTAAACCTTGTAATTTTATGTAGAGCTATATTATCTCAACCTTTAATTCTCCTTCTCTTTGGTTGTAAGGTGCAAATATTCCTTAGCCAACACTAGGCCTTTCTTTTCCAAATGGACTAAAACTCAAACACCTATTAAAAAAGGTTTAAAAACACTTAAAACATTTCATAATATTATTCGAAACCATATCAAGTCATTTTTATCTTCAACATATTGCATTATACTCATTAGTCACTTTCTTGGCTTTAAATGCTACATAAGGTTTCTCACTTAGTGGCACTAATTGTATACTCCTCACTATGGTTTATCATTAATAATAGTTTAGATGTACTTTCCATAATTTATTATGCCTCTTAATTCATCCAAAACCTTTCTCAATACATTAGGACTATTCTACACCTTTATGACCTATCTTTTTCTAAATCTTTGAAGCCTTTTTCTTGTTTTTCTCCATGTATAGAGATGTACAAAAACAAATCACTAAATCACCTATGATTATAGGTACCCTTTTCACTTTACCATATAATAAATAATTTTTATCCTCTAACTCATTGTTTATACATTTTTTGTTCATGCATTTAATCCCATGTTTAGGCCTTTTAGGTTTATCATACACCTAACTGCACACAGTCTTCTCTCATAGTATGGACACACATCTTTTTAGAAAACAAACTTAAAAATATGTTTGAAAAAATCAGTCCTTATATAATGACAAGTTTTTAGGTAGATCCATAGGTTAGAGTCTTTCAATCACGACTTTTTTATTGAAACCCTAACTGTAGGGTCAAATAGGGTTCTCAAACTTGAGAGGAAGAAAATGGCATTTTCAAGCATTCAAGTGAATTTCATACAACTGTAACATGTCTATGATACATATATCAATAATACACACCAGTTAAAAACATTATAACACCATACCAACTTCTCTATTCTCATTTTCAATCAGGTTTTATCATTCTTGGTTTACACCGTCTGTCTATAGATCTCTAAACAAGGTTGTAAAATGTATATTGACCTTCTTATTATTTTGAAACACTCCATATGTTATATAATTTTCCTTTATACCTCCATATGGTCTTAATTCACTTATATAAAAATACTCATAGTTAGTATCTTTTGAACCATACACATTCCTTGCATTATAATGAAACACATAGTCTTTGTCAAAAAACACAAGGAACAGGGAAATCTCAATGTTTGTCTTTCAATTTTGTATGAAATTATAAATTTAATTTGAGTCCTTTTTTTTAAACTCATCCACTTATAATATAACATCTACCTTCATAAACACATAACATCATAATTTCCAATGTCTTTGATCTAGTAACAATAAAACATAGCTTGCATGCAACTTCTTCTACATAGAAATTAGGGTTTCATTATTTATCTTACAATCCAAATATATTCAACTCAATATTAAAATAAATATGTAAATCACTTATAATAATATGTTATTTTTCACTTAACTTACCAAAATACAATGTTCTTCTCGACATTCTTAAACAAATCCATTTCCATAAACCGGTACCTTCTTGTTTTTAAACTCAAAATTTATACATAGTGTAGGGTATGACCATTCTCAATCTCAAATCTAAAATAAACTTCTTATCATTTAAATTTAATAAAACACTAACATGACTCAACATGTCCTTCATTGTTATATTCATTTTAATCTTTATTTCAATACAAACAAAGACTTACATAGTCCATTTTACCATTTGGTTTTGGCAGACCTTCCTCCCTCATTATCTAACCTATTCTCTCCTTAAGCTCTTACCTCAACCCACACCAACTATATATTCAAACTAAAATCTTGAAACATAAAAAAATAATTTTTTATTTAATCAAGAAAATTCTCAACACTCTAAGATCCACATATGGTGGTGAACCAAGATTGTCACCTTATGCTTTAAAACATGACATAAGACATTCAAAAATAACATAGGACCTTTATGAAACCATAAAAGGTATGTTAAAACTTTATTTATTAATTAAATATATCTATGACTCACTTAAACCACCTAGAGAACTCTCATTCCCTCATTACATGCTTTGAAAGATCAAATTAGAAATAGGTGGGAAAACTTCTAATGGACTCCAATTCAAATTTCAAACACAAACATGATTCCAAGGAACTTTATTAAGAACTCCTAAGATGCCCCTACATTATACTCCCAAAAGGAAAAAATAACTTGAGTCCATCTTCTTCTTCTTCATTCAAGTGTTCATACAAATGTGTGTGCTCCTTGTTGCCACACCTATGCCTCTGCTTCTTCTTCCATGTGCTCTTTTGCTCTTGCTTCTCCTACTTCCTATACTATTTTTTTTACCTAAAATCATTCTTATTTATTTACTTTCTCTCATGATCATCTTCAATATTAATGTCATTGAACATGAATTGCCATTCTATATCAATTTCCTTTTCCAACAATGCTTTTGCTAACTCTTCATCATCATACCTACTCCCTATCATGATGTCTCCTTCTTTTGACCATTCCAATGTCTCTTTCTTATTTTTAATCTTGTCCTCGTCACTTTCTATCATTTTTCCTTCATCACGGGTGCTCCTTCTTTATGGAATTCCAACTAGCCACCTCTTTACCTTGTATCTTCTCCTCATAGACTAGTAAGTTAGTCTCATTTTCCCTTAAAAGTTCATCTCTTTCCTCAAGCACTTCATGGGAATACTATTTATTAGTTGAAATTATTATTCTTCAAACAAACCTATAGTGTCTTTATACAACATATCTTCTTCATCCTCAAAGTATTCATCAAAAATCACATGCACTTCATTACCTATTATGCCTATCTTCTTGATCACATATTGTTTGGTTTTAATCTTTCGATGCTTTTCAACAAAGGAATTAATTATATTGAGGGTAACAAAACCCTTAATCTTTGACTATGCCTATACCTTTCCATGCATCATATTATTCTTCTTTATGGACTATTGTCCATTCATATCCTTCATTCCAAGGATACTCTTCACTTTATTTATCTTTACCTAGATTCAACCATGACACATAATTGTTATAATATAAATTTTGAGGCTTTATTTCATCTCCCTCCTTTTTATCCATGGAAAGTTTTATTGTCATCTCCTTTAGTTTCCATTCTAAATATTCTATCACTTATTAGATCTCTGTCTCTTATATCCTTTATATGAAGCTACACTTAACTCTTTTCCCAATCCTAATCCCATACTAAAATATTTATACACTCCACATTTGTAAAAACTCTCTTTCCATCTTAGCCAATGCTTCTTTCATCTCCTTTATCTCTTTTTCCATCATTATTTCTTTATGGCTTTCAAATTCAACCGTATCCTTCACTTTTCTCTCTACTTCTCCCTTCATCTTCCTCTTCAGTACCTCACTTGGGTACGTTATCTCTCTTCTCTATTTTGGTCTCACTTGGACCTCTTATTTGGTTCACACCAAGAACCTTCTTTCTACCTCAGACCTCACTTGGGCCTTCAATCTCCTTGTCTTTCACACTAGGACCATCTGTCTTTCTCAAGATATATTTATGATATTGTCTCTTCCTTGATCTTGTTAATATCTCTTCCTATTTTAGGGCTTCCACTTTACCATTTACTATTTCATATTAGTCATATATTCAAATCACTAAATAAATCATAAAACATACCTTCTTTATTTATTGTCTCTCAACAAGATCCCATGCCATCTGCCTTCTTATTTCCTACCTAAAATTTCCTGCAAAATGCACTATAAGCCACATAATCCTAAATTTATATACATATATATAACTTTCCAAAGCATCAATATCACTCTAATTATAAATGATGCAAATCTATATTCTCTCAGCCTCTAATTCTCATTATCTTTGGTTATAAGAAGCAAATATTCTTTGGCCAACATTATGCCCTTTTTATACAAATGGAATAAAACTAAAAAACCTACTAAAAAAGGTTTCAAAAAACTTAAAATATTTCATCATATTAATCCAAACCATATCAAGTCATTTTTATCTTCCACATCCTGCATTATACTCATTATTTACTTTCTTGACTTTAAATTATACATAAGGTTTCTCCCCATTGGAACTAACTATATACTCACTATTGTTTCTCATTAATAACCCTTTATATGTAATTTACACAATAGGCCTCTTAGTTCATCCACAACCTTTCTCATTACATTAGGACTATTCTACACCATTTTGACTTGTCTTTTTCTAAATCCTTTTATCCTTTTTTTCTTGTTTTTCTCCTTGTAAAGAGAAGTAAAAAAACCAATCACTAAACCACCCATACTTATAGGTAAAATTTTCCATCTTACATCCACTTAGCAATTCCCATCCTCCAACTCATTGTTTAGACAACATTTCTTCATGCATTTAAGCCCCTATTTAGGTCTTTTAGGTTTATCATTAACCTAACTACCCATAGTCTTCTCTCATAGTAGGGAAACACATCCTTTTAGAAAAAAATTAAAAATATGTTTGGAAACATAAATCCATATATAATGAAAATTTTTTAGGCCAATCCACAAGTTAGATTCTTTTAAACACCACCTCTTTGTTGAAACCCTAACTACAGGGTCAAATATGGTTCTCAACCCTGAAAGCAAGAAAATGGCCTTTCCAAACATTTAGGTGACTTTCATGAAACTATAAAATCTATATGAGACATAAATAAATCTTCCAAACCACTTTAAAACATTATAACACCATACCAACTTCTTTTTTCTTATTTTCAATTAGGTTTTATCATTCTTGGTATACATAGTCTGTCTACAAATCTCTAAACAAGGTTGTAAAACATATATTGACCTCAATATTTTGAGACACTCCATAGGATCTATAATTTTCATTTATACCTCCATAGTTTCTAAATTCACTTATATAACAATACTCATATTTAGTCTCTTTCAAACCATACACACTCCTTGCATTATAATGAAACACACAATCTTTGTCAAACAACTTAAGGAACAGGGAAATCTCAATGTTTGTCTTTAAATTTTATATGAAATTATAAATATAATTTGAGTCCTATTTTTGAAACTCATCCACTTAAAATATAAATTTTACCTTCAAAATCACATAACATCATAATTTCCAATGTCTTTGATCTAGTAACAATAAAACATAGTTTGCATGCAACTTCTTTTACATAAAAATTAGGGTTTCTTTGTTTATCTTGCAATCCAAAGCTCTTAGACTCAATATAAAAATCAATATGTAAATGACTTGGAAAAATAGGTAATTTTTCATTTCACTTACCAAAATACAATTTTCTCAACATTCTTAAATAAGTACATCTCCATAAACTGGTACCTTCTTGTTTTCAAACTTAGAATTTGCACATAGTGCAGGGTAAGAACATTCTCAATCTCAAATCTAAAAAAAAATTCTTATAATATAAACGTAATCAAATTCTAACATAACTCAACATGTCTTTCACTTTTATATTCATTTTAATCTTTATTTTAATACAACTAAAGACTTACATAATCCATTTTACCATTTGGTTTTGGTAGACCTTCCTCCCTCATTGTCTACCTTTTTCTCTCTTTAAACTCATACAAAGAGCCACACCAACTAAATATTCAAAATAAACTCTTAAAACATAATAAAATAATTATTTCTTTAATTAAGAAACTACTCAACACAATAAGATCCATGTATGGTGGCGAACCAATATTTCCACCTTATAGTTTACAACATGACATAAGACGTTCAAAACTAACCTAGGACTTTTATGAGACTTTAAAAGGTCTGTTACACTTTATTTATCAACTACATATCTTTATGACTCACTTAACCCACCTAGAGCACTCTCATTCCCTCATTACATGCTTTGAAAATTCAAATTAGAAAAAGGTGAGAAAACTTCTAATGGACTCCATTTAAAATTTTAGACACCAACATGACTTAAAGACACTTTTTTGAGCACTCCTAAGATGCCCCTACCTAATAAGTATTGATTATTATTTTAACCTTATTTTTATCTCCAATTCTTATTTTTTCTTGGAATTTAGCTCTACATGTGTCTTTGTTGATTTTTATAATTATTTCATAGTATCCTTGACATATTTCCCCTCAAACTCTTTCTTTTTCTCTTCTTCATGTTTTCACATGGATTTTTTTTTCTTGTCTTCTTTCTTGGCTACTACATCAGCCTTAGCATTATTATTTTTTGTATCTGACACCTCCTTCTCTGATTACTCTTTCTTCTTTCTCACAACTTATTCTTCTTTTTATTTCTTCTTATGCTTCCCTTCTTAGTCTTTTGTGCATTTTTTCTTCATCATATTTTTTAATATGAATATTATTTCTTCCACCTATTACTTATTTTCCGTGGAAGCTTATTCTACCTTTTTATTCTCATTTCTCTCTTATTTATTCCTTTGTTATTCTTCTTCTTTGGCATTTCAATCAACTCTTTATTTTTATGTTCCTATTTCCTTGCCTTTTTTAACTTGTATTTAGGCCTTTTCTTGCTCTATTTTGGCCTATATAGATTCCTTTTCTACTGTAATGTCCTCCTACACCTTTGGATATTATGGTTGTTAGTTAATGATTTATTAAGACTCATGTGCATGATTTAGGGAATAGGGAGATGGAGGGAATGATGGGGGTGAATGAGTTGGTGTGTCTTTATGGGAGGAATAGGGAGAATACATCACCACTATTCACTTGTTAAATGGCACCTTTGATTGATTAGGTAGAACCAGAACCTTATTCAAGCACTTATGTTCACAAGTCATCTTAGAAGGTTGTTATTATATCACTTTATCTTATTTAGACTAAATATCCTCCACAATTTATGTTACAAAAAAGATAAAATGTATTTTATAATGTAAGGATAGGTCCTTAACATTATGTGTATCCTTACTCTATAGATGAGTAGTTTTTGAGAAATTTCTTGTTGTAGTGAGCCTTATTCTATTCTTGGTTTTTATTGGGTTATATGTAGTGCTAAGGATCTTGTTCCTAGTCCTCTTTAGAAGATGATTGATGTTCTAAGTTTGATTTATTCTTTCTCTATGATACTTTAAATATGAACAATGCAGGAGGAGTGAGACTTTTTATCATTATATTTTTAGGGAGTTCTTATGCACTTGGAAAGTGCATACTGATTTCTATAAGAAAAAATTCATTTTAATAGAGTTATGTGCTTATGTATTATAGCATATACTTATACACTTATTCTTAAGTGACTCCAAGCTATGTGAGATCATACTCATTAGTAATCTTAGATACATTCCTATTATTGATCTAGTGTTTTGTACTCTTAGCATTTTCATTTAGTGGTGGAGGTGGTGATGTAATATTTATTAACACTTTCCATTTCCTTGTAAAAATTCATGTTGGGGCCACAAATGCCTCTAGTGCTGAATTTTTTTTATCTTATGCATCTATTTTTGGGTGTACCACAGGTTGTTTTTATTTGAGGACATCAAACACATAATATCCATATTTATTTCAATAATTATTTCTACCTTATAACTTAATATTATGCATATAACATGGTGATAAATAATGGGAAGGAGATGTGTCATGATTTATCCAAACCATGAAGTTTCACCTAAAATTCATCATGAATTTTGGTGATCTCTACATGTGGTGCAAGGAACTACATCCCATTAATGGGTACCCTAGGGTAAAATGAAATGAGTGCATATACTACAATCCACTATTTATTGAAGCAACCTAGTTTTGCATGGTACTTCCCTATCTTGGTCTAGATAATATTTTACAAGGCAGTCATAGGATAAAAATATCCATCACCTCCAATGGGACTATCTAGAGACTTTTACTTAGTAAAGCTGAGAAATTATACCAAAAACTAGTATTCGAAAGTTTTTAACATGCACAAAAATATTTTATATGTTGTAAACTATTTTATCCATTAGGAACTATATTCAATTGAAATTATCATGTGATACGAAATGTCAATGATCCCTTTCATTATTTGGTGTGCACTTTTGGTGGTCTACAAAAATCTACATGAAATGTAATCAAAGAGCACTCACACTAATATATTTTATACTAAATCAAAGGGTATACCCCTAGATCCTCTAGTATACTTATCTCTTGTCTTTTAATGAATATAAGGGATCTTGGTTTTGTATAGGAAGAGGGATTTACCTTGGGTTAAAATTCTTATTGTCATTGCCATTATTTTTGCATTGATGTATATGGTGACATTCTTAGATAAATTTGTTTGGCCCTCACTATTCTAAATTAGCATCATCATCACCACCTCATCTAGCTGTCCAAATTTTGGGAGCTTAATCAATTACTCAATATCTAGGTTGCACAATAGTGTTTATATCTAGCGTGCCCAAATTTATCTCTATTAAATTTATGAAATCAAAGGGGTCAAGATCATGGTACCTTTTATACCTCAATTCAATAGTATTCACATTTCCTCTTTATTTGCATCATTAAATGCTATGAGTATTTATGATTAACTCATTATTTATATGTTATGGTGAAAACTTCAACACTTTTGTGCATAGATAAATAGCTAAATCTCATATTTCAAAAGGCTCTTGTGCTCAAGGGGACTTAAAATGTGTTGTGATCTATATTCCATATGTTTATATAGTTTTGCTTTAGTCCTCTCATCTGAAATGTCATATTATATTATGGTGAGTTATTTTCACTCCATTATGCTATCAATTTATATGCCATCAATTATTATGATGTGACATTTGTGTTTCATTTGATAGATTCATTGTTTTGGGTTACAAAATTCTTTAATGTGATGTACTAACTTTCCTTTTCTAAAAATTACTTTTATTGAACATTACTTGATTCTGACACCTTGATCTACTTTGGGAAAGGTGAATCTTTGAAGTGATTTGACATTAACTACTCTGTGAGTGACTATTTATTGTATTTCCTTCATACCATTTTTATTATTGATTCATTCCTAAACTTAATTATTTTACCCATATTGACCTTGTGTCAACCCTTATTCATATTACTTTTACATTGATTTTTTATTTTATTTTCATACTCTGTAACACTTTTATTTTTATGCTATGTTTAGGTTTTATAGGACATATAGATCACATTAAACACAGCTACACTACAACATTTCAAAAAGATAAGAAAATAGTAATAGAAACAAAAATACTAACTACATGGTGTTACTTATCACCCACTTAGCTTTTCAGCATGATATTAATCGAGATCATTGGTAGTAAAGCTTAAGTCTATATCCGTTTACATGCCCTAGGGAACTATTTTTACTTGTTTTGATACTTCTTGGATGATGTATGGTCCTTTCCATTAAATGTTAGTTTACCTACATGTACACATAATTTTTTTATCATACAATAATATTATCTATTATGTATAAAACTCTTTAGATTGAAAATTGTGATCATGCCTTTAACTTTTACTCTACTTATTTCTTTCTTATGTCCAATTCTCTCTCTGCATAGTTTCCTCCATGCAAGTTATATATAAAAATCTCACCTAATGTACCCAATCATATTATTAATGTGATTCACATACTAGGATCTATATATTTCATAGGCATAATTATTTATATTCCATGTACCAACTATAAATGAGTTAACACTATCAAATGTTTATAATTAGTCTTATATGCCCATAGGATCATAGGAAAATGATCCTCCCAATCATCTCTCTACACATTAAATATGTTTTAAGCATATTTTTGAGGAGTTTAATGGATGCTTAGTCCTTCCCATTAGATTGAGGATGATAAGGTGTGATATTATGGTGTGATATCAAAATTTATTTTATTAGAGTCTTGATAATATTATCAATGAAGTTCATTCTTTTGTCACTACCAACTTCACAAGACATCTAAATTGATATTATCATATAAGAATTTAGATATGTCTCTAATACTATTACTTTGTTTCGTAGTAACTTCTACTCATTTTTTGAATTAACCCATTATATTTATTATATATCTTGAATGATTATGTTTTCTTGGTGGATTAATAATTCCTATAAATCTAATTCCCATTGTTCAAATGGTATTACTATTAACATGGAGTTTAACACCATTTCATACATTTAAATCAACCTTATTATTTATTGACAAACTTCACAGTGCTTTGTGACTCTTTGTATAGCTAAGAATAGGGTAGGCCACCATATACCACTTATCAATATCTTTCACACATTAGATTATCATGAAACTACTTGATGTCCTTCCTCCATCAATTGTGTCCATTTATGATCCATGAATACTCTATGTGGCACATCATCCTTACCCATGTTGTACCTAATCCCATTTATAATATTGAATAATATGGCTCATGTGACTAACTCTTTATATCTTGCTCAACATAGTGCACAAGAAAAAAATATTTTTCTAAGAATTTTGTTATGTCTTCCATATTCTATGGAATAAGGACTCTGAATAATTGTGCATATAGTGACTCATCTTGAACTTATTCTCACTTTTCACCATTCCTAATTTGGATAAGATGTTTTGGTCTCAAATTTTCTCTTTCTCATTTTATATTGATCTTAAACTTAAATTGTTAGAATAACATTATCCACCTAGATATGCATCCACCTATCATGGTCTTATTCACTAAATATCATAGATATTGGTGATCCATAAATAATTCAACTAGTGTAGATAAGAGGTAATTCCTAAATTTATATAGTGAAAAAACCATATCTAGGGCCTCTCACATTTTTTTAGTTTAAATCTTATTTATTAATAACAATTTTCTACTTGTGAAGTGAATGGGGTGATCCAAACCTTTATTTCCTATTTGAGCTAGTATAATTACCATTTCAATTCCTAAATCATCTACAAGAAGATTAAATGGCTTGTTCCAATATGGGAACACCAATATTATATTTGTTACCAACCTCTATCTCAAATCCAAAAAATATGTATGACACTTAACAGTCCATTCAAACTTTGTATCCTTGTACAATAATCTCTCCATTAATGTGGATATAGTATTGTATCCTTTGATTAAATTGTGGTAATACCTTTTATGTCTAAGTAAGTATCATACTTTATTATATATTTTAGGATGTAGCATACTCATAATGAATATGATTTTAACTTAGTCAACCAAAATACCATCATTGCATACTATGTGCTCTAAGAGAATACCAAATAGTGTAAAAAATCACTTTTTCAAATTTAACGTGATGTGAAAATCTCATCATCATTATAATATGAGTCACATCTTGGATAGATGTTATTTAAATAATTATAATACAGCCTAATTTTCAAAATAGACTTCAATAAAATCATGGTTTAAATATTTGAATGTAGTGACCACAACCCTAGAGACAAAAACATGAACATTCTTCAAAATAAATAGAATTTCTTGTATGTGAATGAGAACCATTCCATTTAAAGATGGTTTTACCCTAATATTTATATGAAATTAGTATTTTATGGTAGCCATTGAATCCATATATGAAGGAATATATATCATGCCCTATGAATAAGGCAAGAACTTTTTCTATGAATGGAATTATAAATGGGTAATTAATGCATGAATCATTCAATTCTCTATATTACCCATGGACTCTACTATCCCCTAATTTTTTGTGTTTAACCACCATTGGACTTACCCAATATACTTTTTATACAAGATAAATAACCCTTTCTTCCTACATAATGTCAATTTCAACCTTAACTTTAACCTTCATATTTGGATTCATCCTATATAGATGCTTCTGGATAAACTGTGTACACTCTTTGAGTTCTATATGAATCTATACAAATTAAATGTTTACACCATTAACTTATAAAAACTTTTTTAGGAACACATATTGATAATCTCATAATAATCGAATCCCTTTTGATATCTCTTATTATGTCTAATAGTCACCCAAAGTTTCAAACTTTAGTATAGACTTGATATCATTGTTCCCTATTAATTTATTTAATAGTTATATATACACATACATACATACATACATACATAAATACATAAATACCCACTAGGCATATAGTCTTACATTGTCCTTTACCCTTATTTTTCTTGAATGTTTAAATTTTGTAGCTATGCATCTTCATTTTAATTAGTGATTTTGTATTCTATTTCATCTACCTCTCACTCAAATTTAAATAAATATTTAAAATCAAAGTCCTCATCTTTATCACTGGATTATGTATTTTCTTTTTTATCCATGATCCTATAGTAGGATTTTACCAAAAACTACTCTTTATGCTTTTTGGACTTATAATTTTTGAGAGTTTTATTCAATTTTATTGTTACTTCTTCCTTTGAAAATTATTCATGTACATTATTTATATACCATACTCACCCATGACATAAACATATATTTAGCTTTTGTGGCATGCTATACATCATGGGTTTTTCATCTTTAAAGATAAAGGTTTGAATAAAATCCAATCGAACTTGTGGTAAAGTCTTAGTTTCTCACCTACATTCCTAGTGTATCGACCAAGCTATTGGAAGAGATGTTAGGGTATACCTAAATATATGTACCTAGTATATAGGTTCCACACCCTTTGAATACCATGCATTAACACATCTATTTATATTCATTTCTAGATACTAGCCTTATAGGAAAAATGACCACTGATTTGTGATCACATGTGATATTTAAAATAAATCTCATAAAAAATCTCAAGCATCATCCCAGTGCAATCATTTTGACCTATTTACTACCCATCACATCATAAAAAACAATTGTTAGTGCATAATTTTGCATATTGACTCTTTGATCTACATTTGGAACATGTTTTTTTAATCTATAAATAAATTGGCCTAAGTCCTAAGTCGAAAATTATTGAGGTAGTTATCATTCTATAGTGAAAAGCATTCACATGGCTCTCACCTCATGGTCTTCTCTCACCCAAGTCAGCGTATGGGTCTATGAATCACCACTTAATAAAGATAAAACTTTCCAAGGTAGAACAAATTCCTAAGTTGGTTAAATTTAATCCATGTCTATCACACCCACTTGATATAAATCTACTCTGGACCTCATTAGTGGTGTGTTAGGACACTTCATCCTAGTGATCTATTTCTATTTTGTTTGTTTAATAAAAGTTTATGGATGCATATGCTTTGTAAGTCATCCCTCATTATAATAGTATAATGTAATAGTATAATAATAGTCATTAATCCCACATTCATGAGGAGTAGTAGTTATTTATTGATATATTGCATTAAATAGGAGCTTAGCCTTGTATGAAGGCATCCATGAATTCTATTGAATTGAGCTTGCTCAAAGGAGGTTACCCCCTCGAAGAGGCCAATGAATCTATAATTTTTCTAGTGTAATTTAGTTTTATTTGTTTCATTCAATATATTATTGATTTTTTATAGTTTATTTTCTGTATTTTCAATTATATGCTAATTTTTTTAGGAAGGATCCTCATATCTAGTATCAGAGCACTTTTTAGGGATATTTTATTTATAATACCCACCATATGCTCTCACCTTGCCATAATTGGACCCTTGTGATTAGAAAGTGGTAAGAGATCCATTTCTAGCCCTTTTGTGAGAAATATAGGTCTACAGTTTCTTTTTATCAATAAGTCATCATCAAATAATCATGATTGTTTGCTTTACCATATTATGATTATGTTCTACTTTGGATTTTATCTTCTATTTTGGATTAGGGTAAAACTTATCTACATAACTATGGAAAGTGCTTAGATGAAAACCATAAAACTCATTATGAGGAGTACCATAAGAACCCCAAAGTAGTTGGCCCATTCAGAGGACCTGCCAATGAAATGGGAAATGTCACCTTCCTGATTGACTAGTTCCTACTCATGAGTAAAACTAAGAGCTATCGATAAGAGGTAAATATTTTCCCAAATTGTTTTTGGAGAGTGATACTTACTAGTTCTTCAATTAGATGAACTAGAATGCCAAGGCCTAGTTGAATATTTTATGTTCGATGTGGAGTGTCAATCACAATAAATTTGCAAAAATCTTAAGGAAGGTTAAATTGTAGATGATGAATGCATAGATAAATTCCCCTTAAAACACCTATGTTTAACTACATGATCATATTGAGCCCATATTTTTACAACATATCATCCTTGAAATCAGAAAACTATCAATAGAGTAAAAATCATAAACCTCAGTAGAGTAGTAGAAGACCACAAACTATAAGTGTTGGAATTATTTTTTTCAATATCTCCCCATTTTTATCCCTATTGCTTCTAAAAATTTACTAGGACACCTAAAATTCAATTTTCCACATTTTTTTCCTTGAGGTCCCATTACCTGATTTTACCCCAAATTCTTGCAAATCTCATTTTTCCCTTTTTTGGGGTTTTATTATAACTTTTTTAGTTTTTGTCTATTTACCTCAAAAATTAAACAATGCACATCTCCCTTTTCTATTTCTTCATCCATCTTTGCTAAATTTTTCATTTTTTCCATTTTCCCTACCAAAATTACCCTCATCTTTGTTAATCATACTCTTAATATGTAAAAAAAAATAGTAAAAGCACCTTTACCCCTCCTGATTTCATCTAAATAACAAAATTCCCTTACTAAATGTTTCTTAACTTTAATTTTCCCACCCATTGAAAAAAAAAATTACATGCTATGGTAGTCACATGTATAGGCACCAAAATCATGGAGGAAGAAATTATAGCTTTAATGACTTGGGTCATTGACTTAGCTGATATGGTGCATGGAGTGAATGACACCCATGCCCTTTTTCTCAACAAATTATAGGAGTCTTCTTCTGAGAATAATTTTTCATCCTCCCAACCACCACATGGGCCCAAATTGGACTTTCCCAAGTTTAATGGTACAGACCTGACAAGTTGGATCTATCATGCTGAGCAATACTTCAACCTTCATAATACTTATCACATCTACAAAGTCCCCATTATTTCCTTATATTTATAACTAGAGGCATTCCAATGGTACCATTGGTATCTCAAATCCTCTATTGAACTTGATTGGACAAATTTTACATCCTTACTTCTAGATAGGTTTGGTCCCTCACCATTCAAGGATTTTATAGGAGCCTTCACTAAAATTCATTAGATAGGCACCATTCATGATTATCAAAATAAATTTGAAAATTTGGATAATCACACTAAAGGGTTATTAGATGACTTATTCAAGATTTTTTTATTAGTGGCCTCAAAGAACCCATCTGCTCTGAGGTTAAGATGTTCCAACCTCAGACCATGATGGTAGCCTTGGATTTCGCCAAGCTTGCTAAAGAAAATATCACCTCCCAACATTACACTTATAATTTGGAACCCTCCAAACCCTCTTTCCAATACCCCAACCAAAGGACAACACCCATCAAATGTCTCATAGGAGAAAAAATGTGTGTACATCATGAAAAAGATCTTTGTTACAATTTTTATGATTAATGGGTTCTCATGCAAAAATACATAGAGAGAAAAGTGTATCTTCTAGATTTTGATTCTCCACCAAATATATAATATTATGAGGATGCCACCAAGGAGATCACACTAATAGTTGATGATTTTGAGAACTTAAATTCCACTCCCAAGATCTCCATGAATGATTTGATAGGACTCACCACTCCCCAAACAATGCATGTCAAAAGGTTTTTAAGAAACAACCACTCACAACTTCATTAACCCTCATTTGGCTAAACATGTAAATTGTTTTATCCACCCTTGTTCTAGATTTGAAGTAATGATTGCTAATGGTGGAACCTTACCCTATAAAGGTAAGTGTAATAATGTTTTAATTTTTATGGGTGACTATAATGTCAAGGATAATATGTTTTTTTAATCCTTATGTGGATGTGATGTTATATTGGGTGCACAATGGTTATGAACTTTTGGTCCCATTATTTGGTATTTTTCTAAACTATGGATGTATTTCACTAAGAATGGTCATCAATACACTCTATAAGGCCTTCTTCCTAGCCCTACTAGTGTTATCATCTCTCACCACATGGAAAAAATTATTAAACATGGGTCTCATGGCATCATCGCCCACTTGTTCTCTTTATGCACCACTCCATTAGATTCTATACAACCTTAAAATTTGTAAGATATTTTTGTTAAGCATATAGCTATCATTATAGAACCAATGGGATTACCACCTAACCAACATAAAGACCATCATATTTAGCTTCTCCTTGGTAGTACACCCAAAAAATTCAACCCCACCACTACCTATTTCATCACAAGACTAAGATTGAAAAGATTGTTCATGAACTTCTCTAAGAAAACATCATTTGACCTAACACCAGTCTCTATTCTTCACTGGTCTTGCTCATTCATAAGAAAGATGGTTTCTAGTGACTCTGCATGGACTATTGGGACTTAAATAGGCTAAAAATCAAAGAGAAATTTCCCATTCCAGTCATTGATGAGCTTCTTAATGAATTACATGGTGCACGATTTTTCTCCAAATAAGACCTCCACTCTAGTTATCATCAAATTCATGTTCATGATGTAGACATTCCCAAAATAGAATTTACACACATGATGTTCATTATGAGTCTTGGTCATGCCATTTGGACTTACCAATGCCCCCTTAATATTCCAAAGCTTAATTAATGAATTAATTTGACCATTCTTGTAGAATTTTATCTTGGTCTTCTTTGCTAACATACTCATCTACAACCACACATGGGAAGATCATCTCCACCACTTAGATAAAAGTTTGGGAATTATAGGTGAAAAACACTTATGTGCTAACCATTATAAATATTATTTTGGGAAATCATAATTTAAGTAATTGGGACATATTGTTTCTTATGATGTTGTTCATATTGACCCCACCAAAATTGAAGCTATGAAAACCTAGCCGACACCTTCCACACTCAAAAGTCTATGGGGATTTCTTGGTCTTATAGTGTACTACAAGAAAAATTTTAAGGATTATGGAAAAATTATAGCCCCACTAACGGCTATGCTCAAGAAAGACTCCTTTATATGGTCACCTACATCTACTATAACATTCAATAGCCTCAAACAATCAATGTACACCACCCCTGTCTTGGCCATGCCTAATTTATCACATACATTTATTATTGATAGTGATGCATATGGCACAGGTCTTGGCATAATACTCATGCATAAAGATCATCCCATTGCCTTCACTAGCAAGGCACTCACTGGGTGTAATTTGGCACATTCCACATATCATAAGGAGATGATGGTTATTCTCCATGTAGTTCAAAAATGGCATCCACACTTGATTGGCTAACTTTTTTGTATTAAAATATACCATCATAGTCTCAAATAATTGTTAGAACAATGATTATCTTCCCTAGATCATCAAAAATGGGTATCTAAACTCATGGAATATGACTATGAGATTAGTTATAAAAAAGTTAAGGCAAATGTGGTGGCTGATGCTCTCTCTCACCATTTTTAAGACCCAATACACCTATGTGGCATCTATGTTTCCATTTCCACATAGATCCATGATACTCAAAAAGAATGTCATAATGACATCCCAACCCACCAGCTCATTCTTCAACTATTTATTGATTCATATACTAAACCTCACTATACTTTAGATGGCTAGACATTGCAATATAAAGGTCACCTTTTATTGACAGTTAGATCTAAGTTCCAACACACCATTTTAAGAGAGATTCATGCTTCCCCTGTAGCTAGACACTTAGGGTTTTTAAAAACATACGAGCAGATTCACCATAATTTCTTTTGGGTTATAATAAAGAAAGATATCAAAATAATTATTGTAGAATGTGATATTTGCCAATTTAATAAAGGTGAGATAGACAATCCACTCGGTCTACTCCAACCACTTCCAATTTAAACACATATTTGGATAGACATTTCCTTAGATTTTATTTATGGTCTTCGAAAATATGGAAGCAAATCAGTGATTCTTATTGTAATTGATCACCTTTCCAAATATGCTCATTTCTCTACTCTAAACCATACCTACACTAATTTTGCTATTACTCAGCTACTTATTAATCAAATATTTAGACTCCATGGTGTTCTTACCTCTATTGTATTAGATTGAGATCTTACCTTTATAAGCCATTTTTGGAAAGAACTTTTCAAACATTTAGGTATAAAATTGAAAATGAGCTCAGGATATCATCCATAGACTGATGACTAGATCGAGATTGTGAATAAGTGTTTGGAAACCTATCTTCATTGTTTTGTCACTAAGTAGAAACATCAATGGATATAATGGTTACCTCTTTGAAAATGGTGGTACAACACCTCCTACCACATAACTACCAAACTTACCCCATATGAGGTTATTTATGGTCAAAATATACATTATCTTATTTCATATTTACCAAGAAGCTCCATCATCCAAGATATTAATTCTACCCTCTATACACATGATAATACCCTTTACCTCCTCAATGATATTATTTGCATGCCATGAAATTTCATGAATAAATAGGTAGACCAACACTTCTTTGAGCGATCCTTTCAAACTAGAGATATGTTTTTTCTCTGTCTACAACCTTACAAGTAATCCTATTTAAATCTCAAAGCCTATTAGAAATTAGCTCCAAAATTTTATGGGAGTTATAAAATCATTCAATAAATTTGACATGTTACATATAAGTTGGAACTACCACCTCCATCATTTGTGCACCCTATTTTTCATATATCTTGCTTAAAGAAGGTACTTGGATGTAATGTCCACACTTAGATAGTGCTTCCTAAAACTGATGTAGAAGGGTCTTTCATTTTACAACTTCAATCTATCATCATCAAGCACTCTTTATCCCTCTACAATAAGGCCATCATTAAAGTTTTCATCTAGTGGTAGGGGATGCAACTAGAAGGTGTGACTTGGGAACCTCTTCTTTCCATTCAACAATATTTTCCTCACTTCAAGCTTTGAGGTCAAAGCTTTTAAGGGGGAGGGCATGTTAGGATCCTTCATCCTAACTATCTATTTGTAGTTTTTTATTTAATAAAAGTCTATGGATGTATATGCTTTGTAAGTTATCCCTCAATCTCATTATAATAGTATAATGTAATAGTATAATAGTAGTTATTAATCCCACATTCATAAGGAGTAGTAGTTAGTGATAAATTACATTAAATAAGAGCTTAGTATAGCATTAAGGCATCAACAATTTTTTTTGAATTGAGCTTGATCAAAGGAGGTTTCCACCTTGAAGAGGCCAATGATTATGCTATTGTAATTTAGTTATGTTTGTTTCATTCAATATATTGTTGATTTTTTGTAGTATATTTCATGTATTTTCAATTATATGCTAATTTGTTTAGGAAGGATCCTCACATGATGTCATAGATGATGACTTAAACTCTCTTATATATAACTATGGAACTTGTTTATTTTTTATCATAAGTCTAGATGAATAGTTTTGTGCTTGTTGTAAATATATAATTTGTTCTATCTTTGGATGGAAAAACTTACACTCTCCATTTTGTGGTGTATTATACTTAAAATCTATGTCAACATTAAGTCATTTATTATCCCCATAGGTACAGGTTGAGTTAATGTATTTAGGAATGATATAGGTATTTCTCTCAACTTTACTTAGAGGTATTATGATAATATTTTCCACTTATTATGATGTGAACTAATTGCACATTATGTTGATGGCCATCTAACCATCATATGCCCATTTTTTGTTAATCAACATAGTGTTATCCTTGAATTTAATAGGCTCAATTCATGGGATAATCTCTATAAAAATTGTATGTTTCATATCCCATGAGCTCTAAGAACATAAAACTAGGCAAATCAATTGTCCTCGTGCATCATTCTCACCTCAAAAAATTAGTATTTTTATGAGTTTTTCACCCTATGTAGTTTGAAGAACATTATCCTGAATACACCAAGTTTGAAACCATGAAATCTAGAGAATTTTCTCTAGGCTACACCCCCAATGTGTAATAGTGGATAATTTATTTACCAATGCACTTACAAGACTGAATAAATTATTTGACCTTGTAAGCAGACCAACCACCTACATGATAATTGATATGCATTAATTACCATGCTTATATATTAATCCCATGAAAATTTCATTTTCTACCATTTATTTTTTACTTCATCCCCTTACCATTTTTGAGCTTGTGTATACCTTTCTAGCCATCATTTTTGCATGTGCTCACATTATGCTTCATGCATGGATCTTACCTCCTTTGGATTTCAAGTAGGTTTTGATTGTTTTTTCTTGATTATTATGTCTTTTTTATTTTATTTCCCTATGTTTTATTTTATATTGTATTTGTATTTTTGTTTTTTTTTCATTCAAGTTCTAACCCAGTTTAGATCCCATGTAACCATTTGAACACCGTGCATAGTATTTTTTCATCATATTTTCTAAACCCATATGTCTCTATTTAAACACTATGCATTTCTATGAAAACCCTAAACATTGGTTAAGAATTTTTTTAAAACCTTATGCATACCCCAATCTATGTTAAACCCTACTTTTTTCTTAGTGCATTTTGGAGAAATTTCTTAGAGAAGTACAGTTCGCTTCATAGTACACTTTATATAAAACTCTCTTAAGGGCACCAAGTTGACCCCTTTGGTACACTTCAAATAATTTTATATGAATTTCACTCATCCTACACCCAAACAACATGAATCAAGCCCTAACCCAAGTGCACATCAAATAATTTTTTATGAATTACACCTTTTTCTAAAGTCTTTCAATCAATACACTTTAGATCATTTTCTCTAAAGTACACCTTTTCCCCAAGATTCAGTGTAAGTCAGGGAGTTTTATATACCTTACACCAACCTTACCCAATTTTTTTGAAAATGGTGTAAGCTGAAGAAAATTCTCTGACCTACATCCTTTTCTCTAACACTAATTAGTGTAGTTCAAAGAATTTTCTCTAGATTTCCAAAAAATACTTACCCATGGTGTAGTTCAGACAAAATTATCAGAACTACATGGAGTCCATTAACCACCCATGCAGTGATGCAAATTTTATCTTCTCTAACATATATTCCTATTATATGAAAAATTCTAACTCTAGAGGATTAGAAATATCTCTTGCAGTCACTTGATCAATAATAGAAATTTCTCCTACCAAGAAATGCATGAAGTATAAACTTCAAGGTGTGATTCTTTCATCTACGATCAAATAAAATGTGGAATAGATTAGTGATATAGAGATTGGTCATGTTGGCATGATGGAGTTCTTACATAGGCTAAACAAGGACCCAATTGCATCTCACACGCAAGTAGTTTTGAATAGTGAAATTTACTTGGTAGTGGCATTCCCTATTTCAGCACAACATTCAAAGTTTATCTTAGTAGTTACTACCCATTTTGACAAGCAAACTAGAATAGTTAAGGATGCAAATGGAAAAGTGGTCATCTATCTTGATGAAGAGTATTTTGACAAAATCTTCCATCTCCCTAACATTGAATAATATTCAGATATAACTATGAACTCAACTTAGGAGCATTATGATAAGAATTCTAACAAATGCAAGTGGCACATCAAATCCCATTGGCTTAGGACTCCTCAACACTCCATTGCTAGGTGGCCCAAAAAAATTTATCGTAGTGAATTATAGAGGAAGTGGGGGATTTAATCACTTTTCTAAGTAGAGTTAAGAGGCTACCCACATCAAACCATTTTCAAGTATGGATGTATCATTACAACTAGGTCATCAATAGGGGAAACAAGATATCTTATGGGGAAAACAAATTAGTGATGCTATTTGTCACCAAATTTATGAGGTGACATCTTTTCTCAATTTCTTTATGACCTCGTATCTGGTATATGCTATAACTAGAATGAAATGTTTTCCAAGATTAATTGGTAATGGTGATAGAAGGAAGGTACTTATGTAAGGTACTTATGTATGAGTATTATCCATAATTGACCCTAAAATAATGCATAAAACATTATAGAAGGCTCAATGATGCTTTCTTTTACAAGTACATTTTTATTTTTGATAAAGAACTTGAGAATAAGGGAGTTTCAAATGTAGCATGGGCACAAGTCAATAAGGTTATTTATATATTTTTGTAATTCCCAACCTTCACTGACATCAGGGTAAGAGGGTTTGATGAATAACCTTATATGCTGCCCAAATATTTGAGTGATAAGTTGATTCTAATGTATATGTGTCAAAAAATGATGAGTGTGCACAAGAAATAATTAGATTCCCATAAACCCAATTTCAAGTTTCCAATCAACATTGGCTGGTATACAATGTATACCACTCCAAAATCCAAGATAATGGAAACCAAATTATAGTGGATCACTCTTAAGAGATTAAAGAGTAAGGAAGACTTTGACTACATGAGGATGAAATAAAAGCTCAAAGGGAACTAAACTCTTTTGCACATAATAGAGGACATTTAGGTAGAGTGTAGAATAGAGGAAGATGTGAGAACTATGGATTACAATCATCTCATTGTAGATCAAATTGATAATTTGAAATTGTTTGACATTCCTAAAGAGTTGACAGATGATGGGAATATATTGGATCCATTATATGAGACTAATCAGGTTGATTCACATCCTCTTCCCCCAATTCAATGGTTGGTAAAAGAATCCACTTCCATCAAAAATAGATTACAACTTATTCTTGCAAAGACTAATGCCTAGTTGGAAAGAAAGGGTATTAGATTGAAGCCATTCAAAATTGGATCTAAGGAAGAGTATGCTGAAGACACTACCAAAAAAAAGGAAGAATTTAGGACAAATAATAAGGAAGATGTCTCCACCTCTACATAGAAGTTGAAATTTTTTTTCAAGATCAAATTCAATGGAAAAGGCAAGGACACTAATGTAGAGAAAAATGTCTAGGTAAGGACAAAAGAAAATCCCACTACAAGTGAAGTATTAGCATAGCTAATTACTTCTCAAGTAGAAACTTCTTTTCTAACATCTTCCACTCTTTCCTTTGTCACTCCTACTACACCAACTATTCCTATAGTTCCTATTCAGACTATTCTTTCATTCCCTCCTTCACCCACTAGTGACACACTTTTCTAAGTTCCTTATCAAAGCACATTAGACCAATTTTTTTATTCTCTTTCTAATTTACCTAGTCCTTCAGAGTCATTAGAATCACTCACACATCTATATTTCACATAGTGAGACATTAATAACTTCATGTATACCTCATATTCCAAATTGGAAACTAAAGTCCCATCTACTCTTATGTCAAATGTACCAATGGGAACTAAAGTTTCCACTATACCAACCCAAAATCCACCTATCATAACCACCACTCCATCGGTATCCATTAGATTGTTAGATACCTCCATTCTACCTTTCATTCCACTCACCTCATAAACCATTTATCTTCCCCCAACATCACAATCTTTGACATCATCTACGTAAGAAGATTCATCAACACTTAGCTAATGTCTCAAACACCCAAGAGTTAAAAAAAATTGTATCACCAAATGATTTTGATTTTAACCAACTTGTGCTAATAAATTCAATGAAAGCAAGAAAGGTCAAGATAATATCAAGAATGATCTTTGATTCTAGTAATAAGTATGTTGATATTACAGTTCCTCTAGAAGGGAAAAACATTGAAGATATCCTAGCATCTGACTATGTAATAAGATTAATATATCTTGGTAAGTAAACACAATAAAGTGCTAAAGAAGATATATAGGTAGTGATGGCATCCTTTCTTGAAAGAAATGACAAAGACAAGGTGATTAAGGGTTAAATCAAAGCACAATTAGAAAAACTCACCTATATTCTACTAAAGATCACTCAATCTTTCAAGTTAGTAGATCTTGGTGGGAGTGAGGCCACTAAAAAATAAACATAATAATTAGAAAAGATTGGATCATAAGGCTAGGTAGTTAGTGCCTAGATAGAGATATTTTTAATTCAAAGTGCTTAATGGATACACTCTACCATTGAATTTCTTAATAACTTGAGTGAGATAAAAATAGAGATACAACAAACACTTGACACACTCTCTAAAGACTTGTAGTTAACAAAATTTGATTTTCACACTTGGACATAGCTTTGATAGGTTAATATGGAACTTTTGGTTTAGAAAAAAGTTATTTCAAATAGGAAGATGTTTGTAGAATATAGAGAGGTAATGAAGAATAAGAAAGAAGTTATTTAGAATCTAATTAAGGATCTTTAGGAAGACCAAGATATGTGTATTGATAAGGGGCTAGAACTTATAGACAAGATTGGATAATTTCCTTGCTTGATAAAGGATGAATCTCAAAAAATCCTTCATATTGAAATAGGTATTCAAGAGTTCACTTCCCTGGTTCAAACAGAGATTAAAATAGGAACATTCAGACTAGATTCCATCAATAGCTAGTTGAATTCCAAGTGACAATGGATAAATTGTATAGAATCTTGGATAAAATCAAAGGCATGTGAGTCAAAATAATAGACTATGTTATAAGAGTCCTCACCATCTCCAAAATACATTCAAGGTAGATAATAATGAGGTTCAAGTAGCCCTAAAGAGATACGAAGCCTATCTAGAGAATAATAAAAAATGAATAAATTCTTTTGTTTATGGACACTTGGTTTATTTTCATAGTTTTCCCT
Organism: Torreya grandis; assembly: GCA_037957365.1. Taxonomy (NCBI): domain Eukaryota; kingdom Viridiplantae; phylum Streptophyta; class Pinopsida; order Cupressales; family Taxaceae; genus Torreya; species Torreya grandis. The sequence continues at coordinate 146,483 of JARHVA010005228.1, read as the reverse complement.
ATGTAGTTTTGTTTAGTGTAATTCACATGTAGGAAAAGTACATAGTCCTAAATAAAATTGGACTCTATTAAGAATAACTCAAAGTAGTTATGTTTTCCCTTTTATTTGTTCATAGATCCTCTCTATAAATAAGAGGATGCTCTTTTATAAATGTAGAATCACCAGGGCTATAGAAGAGAAACACTGCTAAATTGAGAAGAAATTTTTGAAACTTTGTGTTCAAATTGTAAATCTTGAATTCCATTAATAATAAAAAAATCAAGTGATCTTTCAATCTTTGTGTTGGAATAAACTTGTGTATTAGTGATTTAACTATTTTAGGAATAATGGATTATATAGGACTGGGAAAGTGTCACAAATTAGAATCTATCTTTTGTTTAGTAAATGGATAGGACCACCAAAAATAAGATACTCTGAGGTCTGGTGTTATTATCCTCCTCTACCACTACTGTCCAAACTGCTCACAAAAACTTAATTTTTTAGGTTCTTTGCATTATTCCTATGTGAGCTTACCTATGAAATCTCAAATGTTGAATGTAGATAAAACTCATTGTATAATTGTTTTAATCTCAAAACCCTATCTCTTTATCATGCTTGATAAAATGGTATTTGAATCACTTGAAAAGGGGGGTGGGTTAGTGTGTGTAAGATGCAATAAACATGTGATCCACACCCCTTATGTGGGTACATTGCCTACACACCAATAATTTGAAGAGGGATTAAGCCATTTATAGTTCTCCCACCTAATGTGATTTATGCAGTAGTATGATGTGGATGTAAAAATGCCAAATTGAGATTGTTTGATGTGGCTAGGGATTAGTATGAGGGTTTGAATATGTTTTAAACTATGTTGGGTGATTGTATGTACATAATAGGGAAGATTGCCTTAGTAGTTTGCTTTTATTCTTTCTTGCTTTATAAGATTTGTCACCCCCATTTGTAAATGAAATTTGAATGAGATTTTATAGGGAAATATTGGTCATGGGTTAGATGTATTCATACTAGGCTAACATAATGTAGGATAGGAATTAGATGAAATTCACCATTTGGGATGAAAGAGTGATTAGATAGGAGCTCCAAAAATAAGACACCCTAGGGTTTGACGCTATAGTCCAGGTATGGTGCTCCTATCTTATAGGCTTAGGACCTATAGGGATAGGATTGGCTTGGGAAATAGAGCATGGCTAGGCTAGAATCATGTTTTAAGAGTCTACAAATGACTAGTAATGAGAAAAAATGGTGTCTATAAGGGTCATACAAGAGTTTAAGAAGGAACTATAGATAGGGTGTCATAATCCACACTCAAACTACTAAGTTGGACATTTTATATGGCTACATTTATCCCCCCTTTATTTTAGTGATGTAACAAAGTGAAATACTAGGATAAAGGAAAAGTAGAAAGTGTACCTAAACTTAATTATAAGGGTGAAGCCCATAAAAATTTGTGATTCAGAGTATGTGTAGAGAGATCATAGTGTGAAGTGTGAATCTGAAAGAGAAAATAAAGAGTAGATCAGTTCTTACTAGACATGTTATGTTTAAAATAAAAATGCATAAAAGTTGGGTAAAAGAGAGAGGAAGAGAAAGGAATGAATACACTTCATCAGGTATGCAAACCAATGAAAAACCTATTATGATGTCGAGATATGTTGAGTTATGTTAAGTAATGTTAGGTATGTGTTGTACCAAGATTAATAACATGAATAGAGATGAGTGATAAATTCCTTGAGATTGGCTCAAGAATATAAAGGTTGGCCTTTTAGCTCCATTTTCACCCACTAAGTGAATCTATGTGATCCTATGTGTGCTGATCGATGTTTAGACTATGTTTCCAATCCCTTTGAGTATGTGGCTCAAGAATACAAAGGTTAACTAGTCCTTTTTCTCCATCATTTATCACTAATTGAAGTTATGAACTGATACTAGTATAAATGTGTGTGATATGTGATGCTTCTTGAAGCTCATGAATGCTCTATAATCTAACAATGTGATGTGGATAGTCAAATGTATATTGAGAACTAGGACAATATTGGACACTTTGAAAGGTGGAGGTTAGGATTGTATGAAAGCCACTGGAAAAGTAAGAACTATGATTATATGAAATCCACTTCAAAATGATGTCAACCACCTACAAATGGAATAAGGCATGCAAATACCAAGAATACCTATGTAATGCAATGAATTAGAAAGAAAATAAGGAAAATGTGTCATGCACATTACCCCTAATCACTAATGTATGTAACATGGATTCTGATCTAGAAGTCATACAAACTACCCAATCTAAAACTAGAAGTGAGAGCTATCATATCATGTATGATGCCCCCTATATTTACATTATCTAAGAAAACTTATACTAAAACTATTGATTCTAAACTATATTATAGATTAAAAAAAACTATAATTGAGCTTACCTTTTTATCTTTTTCTAAAAAATCCAAGTTTTCTACTAGTTGAATAGGAGTGACAAAAATAGAACACTTTGTTATCTAGCATTGTAGTCCAAGTATGGCACTCTTGTCATTTTTTGTTTCTAATCACTATTTTATGTTAGTAATTGTCTTTTTGGCCTATTCTAGCTAGTTTGGGTTTTGGTTGTTTTAAATGTTCTAAAAACTAATTTTTGGCTGGGAGAAGGCTTTGATCTCTATGACAAACCCCTTGATTTTTTCCCCCACCTTTGAGGGTAGGAATGAAGACCCTACAATGACTAACTTCAGAATAAATATCCCTACAAGTGTGTTATGTTATGAAATACTTGATATAGCAATTATAATCTACAAGAGTTCTCAATATATAGCATATTTTGTATTAGATATTATTAGATCAATAGGGGTATGCCTAGATAGATGTAGCAATGTAATAACATGTGTAGTATACTGAATTAAAAATATAAATGTTAGTTATTAGTTGTTAGTTATTATTTTTCTAAGAAAGTAATATAATGTGTGATGTGAATCATGACATTACAAATAATGAGAAGCAGATAAGCAATAAGCATGTAAGGCAAGAATCAAGAAGCACACAAAAGTGGACAAGGGGCCAAGAAAAAAAGGGGCATGAGCACATGTCACTCAAACTAAGAAAGTAAGCATACAAGTCATGTTCAAATGCTCACATACACATACAATTAAAAACAAGCAAGGTTTTTAGTAGGGCCATAAGAACATAAAAGAGTACAAGCAAAGGATATTGGAAAATGTCTTAAGACACATAAAATAGAAAAAATAAGAACTTACAAATGCAATCACATCTAGCTACAAAAAGAAAGAAAGGAAGGCATGTAAATGTTGGAAATACAATCACATCTAACTAATCAAAACAAGATGTGAAAGTATGCAAAACATGTATTACAAGACTAGGTAGATGCTAAGAAATACAAAAGTTCTATATACTAATGAGTGTTGATAGAGTAATCTATGTAAGCTAGTAAGTAATGTACATCAACATGATAACTAGAGTGTGTGGTATAAGACTGACATAACCTGGGTGGTGTAGTCATGTAGAATATGCCCTTGATAGGTAGATATGTTGATGTATGTCTCAAATTTAGAATTAAGATGACCCTTCAATGGGTAGAGTGAAGTAATTAAGTATCTTGGTGTCATTGCACACACTCAAAGAAGATCAAGTGAAGCATGGTATGTAAAATCAACAAATAATAACATAGAATAGTAAAATGTAAGTCTAACATGGTAGTAGAAATTTAAAACATGGATAATGCATATAGTTGAATTTTTTTTAGTATTTTAAGTTATTTGGATATTTTTGGTATTTTGAGTTATTTTAATATTTTTATATTTTTTATATTTTATATTATTTTGAGTTATGTGAATGTTTTTGATATTTTTGAAATAAGCTATGTACAATCCATCAAAAGGAAACTATGCAAAAGAAATTTGAAAACAAGCTATATACAATCAAGACTAAGAAAAAATGATACTAATCGATGAGTCTCATAAGAGACTCCCTATCATGGTGTCCTATATCAAAGAGAGTGATCATGCATGATCATGAAGTACAATGGAAGGGATGAGATTATGAATCTAAAAGTTTTGTATGTTATAAGTGATCCAAAATATCTATAGTAGAAAATGAATGTGGGGTCTCCCTATAACTATAAGAAGTGGATCCAACTATGGGGATCTTAGGGACCCATATTGTAGTAGAAAAATATATTTGAACATGTGATCTATGTGTATAATCATGAGACCTTAATAATACTACCCTAGATGTGAATACTATAGCTAGAAACTATCTAGAATCTTGAAATTGTGGTTTCTCTAAAAGAGGTCTTTGTGGAAGTGTATGAACTCTCTATGATGGCAAGGAATGCCTCGACTATGGATGAATTTAAACTAGAAGAAAAAATGTAAATGGTGAAGTTAAAAATAGTAACTATAGAGTATTATATGGCTCTGAAGTGGGGAGTGGTAACTCATATGAAACTCCACCAACTATAACAACCTGATTAGCATGAATAAACTTCATGTACCTATGAATTATAAAAGATACTACACAAAGTTTTTAATTACATGGTCAACCAAGTAACATATCGAAGACTCCTACACTGAGAACAATAGTAAATGATTTAGACACATGTATTAGACAAACATATAGAGGAATTACAATCTCACTCAATGAATTCTATATGTGCTCACTAAATTTCTTGATAATTTTGTCTATCATGGTAATATCCTAATCTAAATATCCCAATCATAGTGTACATGTTCACATTGGATCCATTATCTATGAGAACACTATGAATGAAATGATGATAAATATAGGCTATGATAAAGAGTACATGGTAATATAAATCATCCTCAACTATCTCTTTCTCTGAGAAGGAGATCGAAGCTCTAGTTGCAACTCTAGAATTATACACACCAATCATGTTACTCAAAATATGTGACTCAACTGAAGGTCCCTAGTATGTAACTGGTAGAGGGTGTACATGATAGACATGGTAAACACTTGATGTATCCCCTATTTATTATTTAGAATGTTTTGGGAAAGGATCCAAGAAAAAATTTAGGCATGGTGAACACTAGAGTGCCAAAATCAATGAGGTTTCCATCTATCAAGTCCTATATCTTGTGTCAATAACTAATGCATTTATTCATTATATGGCTTGGTGCCCTATGAAAATCACCAAATGCATGTTGATCATATCCATGTGGAAGATTCTTTGTTGTGTCAACTACTTTTATAGGAGGGAGAGATATGATGTTGCATTTCAAAAGCTATTGTAAGACTCTAGCTAGAGATACTGATAGATTGGTAAAGGCTCACCAAGGAGGTGTTGATAAAACCACTCATTGAAGGGGCTCTAAAGTTGTATTAACTATAGGTTGATTGACTTTTGCTATCATTAACCTTTACTTTGTATGGGACTTTATTTTTACTCTTATTTGTTGTTTTTGATATGCTTATGTACTTGAGTTTTCCAATTGAAATGAGTTTGACTTCCCTTTCCTTTACTATATGACATAACTCAATGAAGGAAGATAACCTTTTGAACATTATTGACTCATGCAGAACAAGTAAAAGACTCTATTTGAAGAGATCTTATAACTCTTGATCGGCAATTAGGCTAGTCATTTTAGCAAAGATGGTCTTATATCTAAAAACATAGTCTATGAGATGCTCATTTGACCATCATTTTTGTTATGCAAATTTTGCATAAGAAACCTTGTCACCTATGTTAATGTTAAAGTGAGCTAGGAACATGTTAGCTAAAGTATTGAATATATTGACCAATCGATTTGGTAGACTATAGAATAATTATAAAGCATAATCCTTTAGACTTTATGGAAATAGTTGGGTCAGTAACCAATCATTTATCACATAGTCAAAGCATGCTACATGAAAATCTCTAAAATGTGTGTCTAGATCACCCTTGCCATCATATAGAGTGAGCTTGGGTTAATCAAAACCTAGTGGCAAGGGTATAGAAGCAATATGATGTATTAATGGTGTATGAAGTAGAGCAAAAGAATCCAAAGCCTCTATTGGTCTAGAGGTACCTTGCTCAATATTTAGCACCTTATATTGAAGAGATTTTATATCTTACATAAGGGTAGCCACATCAAGAGATAAAAATGTACTATCCATAACTGGTATTATCTCAAAGGAAGGTTGGGCTACTATAGGAGGTTGTTGAGACATAGTTGACCTTGTAGTGTCATTTACAACTAGTTGCTCTATGGGAATAGTAGAATCAACTTTCTTAGACTTTTAAATTTCCATTATAGATTGTAAAATAAGCGTTAAATCTCATATCTATTCCTTGAGTCTCTCTCTAAAACTTTTTAGAATAAAATATTTGTCAATGACAACATCATTATCGATAATAGGTAGAAGTGGATCAAGAGTCTGATATGGTGGGTTATGAACATCTGTGTATGTATCATCATTGTTATTCTCATAATAATCATTTTATAAATTATCTTCATGAAAATTAGTGTAGTTTGTATGTGTAAGATCTATAGAATAAAGTTGAGGTGGTTGTTTATTTATGGTATATGGGTGAGTTGAATGAATTTGGGTGAATTTAAGAGGGTTACCACTAAGTCTTGAACTTCATCTCAAAGGAAGAGATATAAGGAGCTTAGGTGGTAGAAGGAAAAAAAACTTGAAAAATGAAATAAAAGATTAAATAAATATAATCTAAATAGTGAAATAGAATATGCATAAAAAGATATGAAGCTCACAAACATTTAAGGTGATACCTCAAGAAGTAAAGGGACCTAGTAAATTCAACTAGGGTTTGAAAGAAATAATTTTAAAAATTAATATGGTAAATTATTTTTAAAAAATTAAATTGAAATTATTATTTAAATATGTATGTAAAATCAAAAAAAAATTGGAAAAATCTGCAAGGAATTTATCTTAGGGTTTCTAGGGTTTTTGTATGCAAATAAAGTAAGTCAAGTTCACCAAATGATTTAATTGTTTTGGGAATAATGGAGTTTTATTCTTATTTTAGTTAAGGGTATAGATTAAAAAATCAATAAATAATATTTCAATAATTATAGTCCTAATTTGTATAATTTATCTATCTACTTTACCTTTCTAAAAATAGCAATAAATAAGGAGAAAATATAGCTTATTTGGAAATAGGCTTAAATGGTTATTATATGCTCTAAAACTAGTTTTGAAATACTAGGAAAGTGTCAAAAATTAGAATATGGATTTTTTTTGATATGGATAGGATCATAAAAAATAAGAGACTTTAGGGTACAACATTGTTGTCCTCTTCTACCACTATTGTCCAAACTACTCACAAAGACCTAATTTTCTTAGTTCTTTATGTTATTCTTGTGTGAGTCTGCTTATGAAATCTTGAGTGTTGAATGTCAACATAACTCATTGTAGAGTTATTTTAATTATCAAACCCTAAATCTCCATCGTGCTTGATAAAATAGTATTTTAATCACTTGAAAAGAGGGGGTTAATGTGTGTAAGATGCACTAAATGTGTATCTACACCCTTTTTGTGGGCATGCTACCTACATACCAATACTCTGAAGAGGGATTAATGTATATGTAGTTCTCCCACCTAATGTACTTTTTGTTGTAGTATGATGCAAATACAAAAATTCCAAATTGAGATTGATTGAGATGGATAGGGATTGGTATGAGGGTTTGAATATGTTTGTAGTTGTCTTAGGTGACTGTATGTAAATAATAGGGAAATTTACCTTAGTATTTTTCTTGTATTCTTTCTTTCTTTGTAAGGTTTACCACCTCCCTTTGTAAATTAACTTTGAATGGGCTTTTATAGGGAATTATTGGTCATGGGTTGGATGTATTTATGCTAGGCTGACATAGTGAAGGATAGGAATCAAATGAAATTAACCATTAGGGATCAAAGTGTGATTGGATAAGAGCACTAAAAATAATACATAGTAGGGTCTGAAACTATAGTCTAGGTATGGTGCTCCTATCTTATAGGCTAGAGACCTAGGGGATATGATTGGCCTAGGAAATAGAGTTTGGTTGAGCTGGAATCAAATTTTAAGAGTTTATATATTATTGGTAATGAGTAAAAAATGTGTTTAAAAGGGTTACAAAAACATGCAAAAAGCACCTATATGTAGGGTGTCACAAGCCACACTTAAACTACAAATTTGGACATTTTATATGACTATAATTGGAAATGTTCTTACATCTTTTCCATTACATTTTCTTGTACTTTTTATTGGATTGTAGTGTGAATTTATATAAATTATAAGGTGCCAAGAAGCTGATTTTGAAGTCTTTTGATCTGTAATATCATTACTAGGTTTGCATTCATTATTATAAGTGACTTAATATGGAGACTTTGGGCCATAATTTATTTTCGTTGGTTACTTAATATTCACTAGAATAAGGTGAAGACTTTGGACTACACTTTTTTCCATCCATTCACATTAAATTTTTAGTATTATTCTAGTTATTCTTTCATCTAACTAATCTAAATATCCGTTATTATTGCTACATCAAGTAATCTTATTTTTTCATACTAAATTGTAAGGAATGAAAGGACTCATAGTATAAGTTTTTAAGTGAACATAAATTCTAAAAAAATATAATTAGATGATATGATAACACCCACTTTGATAAAATTAATGTAAATAAGTGTAAATAATTACTTGTTATTTAGTTAGCAATAAAAAGGGAGCCTCCCATTTTCTTGAGAGATCTTATCTCATCACACTATGGTTGAAAGTACCATTTTTTTACCCATTTATCTATGATAACAGATTCACCCAAGAATTTTTGGTGAATCTGTTGGGGAATGAACATGCAACCAAGAACTACACTCATTCAGTTGAAATATCACTAGCATCTTATTGTTTACTATTATTTTGTTGTTTATAATATCTTTCCTTTTTTAGATAAATTCATGATCTAGATTAACAAAGTTACAGCCATAGTAGAATGGTAATAGGACACATCGATCCTATATATTATTTGTTGAAAGAGTATAACTTTGATCTTTTTTCAAAATATACATGATCACCACTTCAGTGTATAAAATTTTTTCATCCTACCAACACAAGATCTCCTATAATAGGGGAAGCTTCTAACATTCAAATGGATTTACCTAATTTTTCCTTACAAAGATTTTTTATTCCTCCATATAATCCACATAGAATGCATTGTATAGGTCCATGGGGAACTAATTTTGGTATGTTGAATTTGACACCACCATCTCATGAGCTACCTCATGGTTCTTAGAATTTTTTTTGCAAGTTTTATGGTGATGGAAAGCAACATACATATGAACATATTGTTGCATTATAAATTTCATGTGGAGTTCTTGGAGTGGAACATGAAGACATTTATGTAAGGTTATTCATATAAATGCTCTAAGGTATTGATGCTAATTGGTTTTACCATCTTGCAATAGGAACCATCATAGTTTAGGAAACACTTAAGGCTATGTTTGGGGAAAGGTTCAAGTCAATAGAATATGCCCATGTATTTTTGGCTCAACTTACATAAATGAAGAAAGAAACACATGAGCCCATGCATGATTTCATAGAAAAGTTAAATAAGTTGAATAATAAGACCCCAATGGTTTCTAAACCCACACCTGACAATTTGAAATGCTTATTCATTAATTCTCAATTGTTGAAGGTTAGTTTGATTTTGCAAATAATAGCCCCAATAAATCTTTATGATGCTCAAATATTGGCCAATAAAGTAGAAGATGATTTAATCTTAATAGTAAAAGTGAGAAAAAATTCAATCAAGCCTAAAGGGTAGTCCTCATAAACTTCACCTTCTATTAGCACCATGGATTTTATGGTATAGAAGCTGGTAAATAAATTTATATCACTCAAGAATTAAATGACCCAAGGTATGTCCTTTTATTTATACAATGATACTCAAAGAAGAACATACCCATATGCTTTTAATTACTCCAACAATGTTTCAAGAAACCATAATCAGAATAATCTTCCTCCACCACAAGCAAGGCTTGCATAAGAGGCACCATCAAATAATGCAACAATCAATTGGTTGGAACTTGAAAATGATGATGTTATAGAGCTATAATATGTTCCATAAGATGATTTTAATCCCTTCATAGGAGATGAAGAAGAAGCTGGTGACTCTGATATAAGTTTTCTAAACTTTGAAGAAGAAAAAATTGAACCATAGGAAGATACACATGGTGTGTTTTATGCCATCTTCAACCATTCTTCAAACCAATTGAATCAAAAATATAAGGCTAACAAAGATAAGTCTAAGGATGAACCATTCAAGGAGGTTATGATTTACAAAATAGGAACTCCTTTACCAATTCAACCAAAGGACATAACAATGAATAAAAAAGTACACCTCATCATTCTACTTATCCTTCTACATCTAGACCCAATGCCCAAAATCCAAAACTTGAAAATGGAAATACCTCATCTTCTTTAGCTACCCCATACCTAGCTTTTGATATCATAGATCATGATAGTAAGACAAAAATTCAAATCTTCATGGTTAAATACCTTCATTCTAACCGTACCTAATTCAAAAAGATTGGTTAAGTTAGTAAAAATCAAGTGGGCTAATTTTGATCAAACCTCACCTAAAAGTATACCAATTGACCCTAAACCAAATCCTAAACAAAATAACCTAGTTTTAACTCCTTGATCCACCTCCAAAAAAATGGGGCCATTCTATATTTCCTTATTTGTCAATGGTTACAAGTTCAATAATTACATCATTGACTAGGGTGCCTTCGACAATGTGATACCAACCAAAGTAGCTACTACCTAGGGGTTAAATTTGCCAAAGAATTTTGTCTATTAATTTTCAATGGAAACTAAGAAATTACCCCTCATAGGCCAAATCAAATATGTGAAATTTTCATTTACCACTTTTCCAAAGAAAAAAATTAAGACAACGGTTCTTGTGGCTAATATTTTAGCCTCATATGGAGTTCTGTTAAGACGTAACTTTTGAAAAGATGTTGGTGGTGAAATCAACATGGATTAGTCTAAGGCTAGAATAATTGTCAAAGGTGTTATGTGAAAACTTCATCTAGAGAAGAAAGCAAAGTACACTGTGACAAATATTGAGGATCCAAAAGCCCAAATCTTCTTTGAAGCCTTTAGAATGGGTACATATTTCTTGACCACAGATGAATATCTAGTATTATCATATGATATTTCAAATGAAGGTCAAGAAATAGATGAATTACCCTCTTTAGATGAATAGATTTTATATTTTGAGACTATGAAAGTAAAAATTTCAAATGATGTTTAGACTTTAGAATTTGATGGTAGTTATTCTTCAACTAGATCTAGAGCTGGGATAGTCCTCATATCTTTGAAAGGAAAGATCTTCTCTTTTTCTTTCAAGTTACAGTTTGATAATACTAAAACTATTGTTGAATATGAAGCCTTGTTGTTAGGGATGGATGTTGCACAAAAGAAAGGAATTAAAAATCTCCATGCTCTAGGTGATGCTGAGTTAGTCATTTGTTCGTTAGGAATTTGTATCAAACAAACTATGAAAGGCTAAGGAATTATCACAATCACATTTGGGATTGCATGGAATATTTTGATGATTTTAATATATCATCAATTCTAAGATAATACAATGATAATTCAAATTCATTGGCTATTTTAGCCACTCTCCTAATTCCTCACAAGGATTTTCAAGGAAACAAGTATACCATTGAGTTAGTATTGTGACCTAGTATTCTTGATAATGTCAATCATTAGAAATTTTTCAACAATGATGAGAAATTCATCACCTTATTTTAGAAAGCAAAAAAATTTATTGAGTTATATTTTGAGGGGAGTGACTCTACTCCTCAAGAATCAATATCCAAGGTTAATGAGGAAACTAGTGAGCAGATTTTCTAGCTAAAAGGGAATAAAATTCCTAGAGGATCGGTATCTATTGAGAGGATTTTTGATAAACATGATAAATTTATCAAATTTCCATAATTTGAATTATATTCATCAACATAAATTGAGTAAATCAATATAGGAACAAAGGATGACCCTAAAATGGTAAATATTGGGAAATGTTGCTCGTCAGAGGAAAGAGAGAAGTTGGTGACACTTATATGGAAGTACATTGATGTATTAAAATATTCATATGTTGATTTTAAATATTTTTTACCTAAGGAATTATAACATGATATTCCTCTCAAATCTAGGTCTCAACCTCACAAATAAAAACATTGATAGTACAATCCCAAAATCTTAGGTACCATCCTTGTCAAGATCCAAAAGACGTTAAATGATAGGAACATATTTCCTTTACATCACTAAATGTGGATAAATAACATCATTCTTGTGAGAAAAAAAGAATGGAGAAATATACATTGATTTTGACTTCTATAATCTGAACTAATTATTGCTAAAGGGTTGACTTCTATAATCTAAACCAATTGTTGCTAAAGGATAATTACCCATTACCAATAATGGATCAAGTACTACAAATAGTAATAGGCTCATAGATGTTGTCTATGATAGATGGCTTCTCAAGATACAATTAGAGGTGCATGATGAATATCAACACAAGAAAATCTTCACTACTCCATAGGACACCTTTGAATATCGTAGAATGCATTTTGGGTTGATCAATATTGGTGCTACATTTCAAAGGGTTATGGACCTAGATTTTTGAGATATGATTGGTAAGTTCAGTGTGGTCTAACTTTATTATTTAAATATTTTCTCAAATAAGTGTAATTATCATTGTGATCATTTATAGCAAGTACTTCAAATGTGCCATTAACATGGGATATCCCTCAATCCCAAGAAATGCATTTTTGAGGTTATTAATGGTAAGCTCCTTGGACACATTATATCTAAGGAAGGAATCTAGATTGACCCTGAATAAGACAAGGCTATCCAAATTATTAGTTTGCCATCAAGTACTAAAGGATTTCATTCCTTCTTTGAGAGGGTTAATTTCTTGTGAAGAATTATACCTAATTTTGTTGACAAGACATGACATATTGTGGATATGATGAAAGGGAAATAAATTTTTTATTAGAATGAAGAAGGGAGAGTTGCCTTTCATAAAATAAATGAATAAATTGCTTATTCTGCCATCTTAGTCTACCCTAACTATACCAAAAACTCCATCATGTATAGTTATACTCTTGAACATACTTTATCCACCATCTTGGTGCAACCTAATGAAGAAGGGATTGAATCTCCTATTGACTTAATGATCTTCCATCTAAAGGCTCATGAACTCAAGTAGCCACCCATGGAGAAACACAATTAAACTATGGTGAAAATGGTTAATCATTTTAGGTATTACATCCTCAATTCTCACACCATCACATTGGTACCATATTCTTCAGTCAAGTCCACCCTAACTTAGAAAGAATTTTGAAGTAGAAGAGGTAACTAGATTACTAAGATTCAAGATTATAATATGGAAATAAAACCTACAAATCTAATACATGGAAAATGTTTGTGTCATTACATTATAGAAAACAAACTAGAAGAGGTGTATAGTGATAAGGGAGATGTAGAGGAAGAGCTTCCTATTCGGTTATGGAGCTAAAAGCTTCATTGTTGCAAATAGGGAAGGAGGTTGCTGAGTGGCAGAGCAACTGAAGTCAGTCTGATCAACTGACATCAGTCATATACAGTGTCAGAGCAGATAACATCGGTCAGGAGTTAGCCAACGTCAGTCACCTCCAGGTAGATAGGGACCAACTTCTGTCACCTATGTAGTTCCAAAACTTTTGGTTGCACAAATAGTTAGTTAAAGAACTAGGTGTTTGCATGTTAATAAGACCAATTTTAGACTTAAAGCTATGGATCTAATTATTATAATTAGGTGTCTAATTATTGTTTTCATGAGATCTATATAATAGACTCATGGGTTGTATTGTAATTTGTGCTAGTAGAGTTGAGCAGACCAGTTCCTTCTGTGTGTGAAGAGAGCAAGGGTAGCCCTCCTAGTTCCATAGCAGTGCGAAGTGTGGGTGTTGGTTTGGAGAATCAAAAGGATTCTTCATGTATGTATGATCTTGGTCAGTAGGTGTGCAAGGCCAGGTTAGGAGATCTACATGGTAAGTAAGATTGTTGATTTGTAGATGTTTATGTATGTTTGATCTAGGTTTGCAGGTGTTGCAAAACCAAGTTGATTTTTAGGTGGGAGTAAGATCAAAGAGATCACAACACAACAGGTAGCAAGATCAGGTAGGATCTACTTGGAGTACGGTGTGTACTCGATCATTCTGTATGTGGAGTACATGTGTAAGTAAGATCATTTGAGTTGTAGGTTATTACAAGTTCATGGGAGATATACTTGAAGTACGTGGAGTAATTGTGTACTGGTAGTAGTATATAATAACTAGTGGTACTGGAAGTAGTGGATACTGACTAGTTGGAGGTGAACACCAACTCTGTGTTTGAGTTGTGTGTTGGGACCGTAATTAAGAGAGAACTCTTGAAGGTGAATTACTGTACACTTGAGGTGTGGGAAGCCTTTGTAAGGTGAAGAAGAACTGTGGCATCTTCTTGGTTGTAATTCTTTTCTAGAAGAGTATTAATATAATTGTGTATTATCTCTCATATTTTGTGTTATTTTTGAATTCTAGTTACTTGTTACTTCTAGTTATTTCCACATGTTTAGTTGCATGGTAATCAATTGTGCTTCTGGGTCCTAACAGTTGCTATCAAAGCTAAGGTTGCAGGGAATGGGTTTGTGTTTGATTATAGGTCACTCTCAGGGGTTTCTGATTGAGTGGGAGTATAGCAATGGCAGAAGAAAGTAAGCTAAGAATGGAGGAATTAAAAAGCATGAATGGTCAATTACGGTGTTATGAAAAGAAAGAGCAGGTAAAGAAATATTGTTAGTTGGTTGAAGATCAACATGAAGGAACTAAAGAAGTAGATGTTACAGGTGTTGCACAGGATGCTCTAGTATGTTTCTTGGATAAAGTAGAATCTTGTTTTATAGATTCTATTGCCTCTTTCCATGCAGCCTGAAATAGAGTATTTTTCCATGTTAAGGTCTTTGGAGACTTTGGAAAGATTTATTTAGGGGCTAGTATGCCTTGCCAAAGAATTGGCAAAGGGGAAATGAAGCTAAAATTGTAGGCGGCCAACACATGGGTGTTGAAGGAGGTCATGCAGGTCCTAGGATTGAAGATGTGGCTAATTTATTCAAGAAATTTGGGTGATGAGAGATGCACAAGAACTCTCACAGCAGATACACTTGAATTAGCGTGTGGTAAGAAAGCAGGTACTCTTTATCTACTTGTTTGTATTACTAATTCTTCTTCTATTGCAAAGATGTGGCTTTGTAGGCTTGGTCACATGAGCAAGAAGGAGATGCATGTTCTTAAGTGGAAGATAGATGTGTTTGATAGACTTAAGAACTAGAAAGCCTTGGTGTTTCTAGAGGAGATGATTGATAGAGATCAGTGGAGAAGGCTGGACATCTCTGAGCAAGGTGGTTTAGATAGGGTTTTGATCCATGGAGAGCTCGTGGGTAAAAAGTCATCACTCACAAGTGAACATAGTTACCATCATTGATCAAGGGGAATTGGCATTGAATAGATAGGTGTCGATGTCAGTCATGTGTAGACCAGAGCCGATGGTGTCAGGCAGGGTGGCTACCAGTGTCGGTCAGAAAACCAATGTCAGTGACCAGGTAAGACTGACATCGGTTAGGAAACTGGTGTTGGAAAAAAGGATAGTCACATGGAACTGACATTAGTCAGATGCAGATTGTGTTGTGATCGAGGTCGATCACTGAGATGGATTTTGGGCATACAGCAAGCTGTCAAGGAGTCTCAAATGCCCATATGGAGGACTGAAAGTGGTAAGTAAGCCTCAAATTCATTGTTCCTCTTCTTTATACTCATTTCTCACTATAGAGCAGGAAGGATCCAAGAAATAGTGGGAGCATGGCATGATTAAGATGCAGAACCAAATGGGAGATTTGGTAGGGTTGTTAGCTGGAAGAAAGCACTGAAAGATAGATGGATTCCTTGGTTAAAGAATAGAGAGAATGGACACGTGAGATGGAAGGCTAGGTCATATGGTCTTGAGGAAGCTCCAGGATAGTGGTATAGGTTTGATAGGTGGATGACAAAGCATGGCTTTAGTCAATGTCATTGTAACTACTGTGGTTTCTTTACCAGGTGGATGATGAGTCGCGACATTATCCTATTACTGTATGTTGTGTGTTTGCTTGATGCAGGGTTACACATGCAGGGTTTTGCTAAACTAAAGGTAAAGTTAGTTCATTGATGTGTCATGAAGAATTTGGAGGAGTGAAATTCTTTGGCATAAGTGTGTTCTAGAGACATGGAAGATCACAGGTTGATTTTGTCTCTAGATGATTGTGTGATACCAGTTAGCACGTCGATGGTTGGACAGTTTACATAACAGGGTCCTAATTCACATGATGAGGTTAAGTACATGCATACTAGACCTAAGGTTGCCCAAGTAGTGGGTGTTGTTAGAAAGTTTGGAGCTGATCTGGGAAAGAAGCACTGGAGGGCAATTCAGTGGATTCTCTGGTATCTGAGAGGGACCAGCATCAGGTGCACATGCTATGCAGGGTCAAGTTATTTTATACATGTGTTTGTAGATGTGGATGCGGTAGGTTAATTGGATGATAGGAAGTTCACCACAGGTTTTGTGGTGGGTGGTCTTCAAGATGGAGCTTGAAGAGGGATACAAGATAGGAAATAGATTAGATAGAGTACAGGTATAGGTACAAGTGCAATTGTTTATCTCCAAGTGGGAGATTGTTAGGTTGTGGAGCTAAAATCTTCATTGTTGCAAATAGGGAAGGAGGTTTCTGAGTGGCAGAGCAACTGACGTCAGTCTGATCAAATGATGTTGGTCATATATAGTGTCAGAGCAGCCTACATCAGTCAAGAGTTAGTTGACGTCGGTCACCTCTAAGCAGATAGGGACTGACGTCGGTCGCCTGTGTAGTTCCAAAACTGTCAGTTGCACAAACAGTTAGTTAACAAATTGGGTGTTTACATGTTAAGAAGGCCAATTTTAGACTTGAAGCTTTGGATCTAATTATTGTAATTAGGTGTCTAATTATTTTTTGCATGAAATCTATATAATAGACTCATGGTCTGTATTGTAATTTGTGCTAGTAGATTTGAGTAGGCCAGTTCCTTCTATGTGTGAAGAGAGCAAGGGTAGCCCTCCTAGTTCCATAGTAGTGCCAAGTTTGGGTGCTGGTTTGGAGAATTAGAAGGATTCTTCATGTATGTATGATCTTGGTCAGCAGGTGTGTAAGGCCAAGTTAGGAGATCTGCATGGTAAGTAAGATCATTGATTTGCAGATGTTTGTGTATGTTTGATCTAGGTTTGCAGGTGTTGCAAAACCAAGTTGATTTGTAGGTGGGAGCAAGATCATAGATATCACAACACAATAGGTAGCAAGATCAGGCAAGATCTACTTGGAGTATGGTGTGTACTCGATCATTTTGTATGTGGAGTACATGTGTAAGTAAGATCATTTGAGTTACAGGTTGTTGCAAGTTCATGGGAGATCTACTTGAAGTATGTGGAGTACTTGTGTACTAGTAGTAGTGGATACTAACTAGTGGTACTGGTAGTAGTGGATACTGACTGGTTGTAGGTGAACACCAACTCTGTGTTTGAGTTGTGTGTTGGGACCGTAATTGAGACAGAACTCTTGAAGGTAAATTATTGTACACTTGAGGTGTGGGAAGCCTCTGTAAGGTGAAGAAGAATTGTGGCATCTTCTTGGTTGTAATTCTTTTCTGGAAGAGTATTAATACAATTGTGTATTGTCTCTCATATTCTATGTTATTTTTGAATTCTAGTTACTTGTTACTTCTAGTTATTTCTGCATGTTTAGTTACATGGTAATCAATTGTGCTTCCAGGTCCTAACACTTCCCACGGTCTTGTTTCTAAGCATAATAAATGAGTTTTAATCCAAATTTATCATTTCCTCACATATGGAGAATGGCTAGAGCATTTATCATACAAAGAAAAGAGGATAATCAAACTTAAAGATATGAACTTCATTCTTTAGGATAATGGTTTGTATAAGTGAAGCATCGATGGAATTTTTCTACAGCATGTAGATAAAGCACAATAAAACAAGTTGTTAGAATCCTTTCACAACTTGGAATGTGGAGGACATTACTCAACTCTAGTTATATATCACAAGATTTTGTGGGAGAGATAATACTAGCCAACAATTATTTATGATGCAAACATATGGGTGCATAAATTTGAGAAGTGATAATAATTTATGGGAAAACCCAAGTTAGCAGCCCTACCCCTCATGCTAGTAGTCATTGAAGAACCCTTTCAGTAATGGGGTATTTACTTCATTATCAAAATGAACCCATTTCAAGTGCAAGTCACAATTATGTTCTCATGTCTACTAATTACTTCAGCAAGTGGTTGAAGGCCATCCTAGCTAAACATGCTACTTCAAAGATTGTTTGTAACTCCCTCAAGGAAAACATCATCACAAGTTTTAGAGTACCCAACAATGTTGCTTGTTTCTCATCCTAATAGATAAATGAGTTCTATTTTGAATATGGTATCATTCTATCTCACACCTCAGACTATTTTCCTTAAGGAAATGGTTAGGATAAATTTAGTAATAATAACTTGGTCACTATTATTAGGAAGTTGGTAGAATAAAATCAGATATCCTGGCATAAGGCATTATATTATGCATTGGGGGTTAATTATATCAATCCTAAATGAGTGATTAGTATGTCCCCTTTTCAAATTCTTTTTGGTTAAATTCATAAATACCTATCACATTAGAGTTTCTTACTCTCATATTGGCTAAGGAAAATGAGGATAAAACATTTGAAATTTTTTTAGACAAGCATATTAAGGTCATTGATGAACTAGAAGAGAAATATATAAATGTGGTAGATTGAATTAATAAACATCAAAGCCAAGTCAAGAATATTTTTGACAAGAAATCTAAGCCATGAGATTTTTAAGTTTGGGATCTAGTTATTTTATGGGACAATAGAAGAGAGCCAAAATGAATTCACAAAAAAATTATTCCTTGTGGAGGGGTCCTTTCCTTATTCATCAACTTTATGAAGAGCATACTTTCCTTTTGGCGTACCAGGATAGAAGACCATTATCATTTCCCTACAACAAACAAATCTAAAAATTTTCACTCAGTGAGGTTCTAAATAAGTTTGTAAATTTTATATATATCTGTTTAGTCTTTTTGTTTCATCTTTATTCAAGTATGTCGCTTGGCTCCATGGCCCAATAGAGGAAGTCACTTAGAGTTCTTGGGATTATCTTTCCTTAAAATTTTTTAAAGAATGCTTGAAGGAAATTATCCAGTTAGACCCTAATTTTATCCTTGAATTTGGAAGACTCAATATCATTGGATAACCCCTCTGAAACATGTCCATTTCATATCCCATGAATTGTAAGCACATAAAACTAGGCAAATCAATCATCCTCGTGCATGATTTTCACATCAAAAGGTTAATCTTTCTGTGAGTTTTTCACCATGTGTAGTATAGAGAATTTTCTTGAAACTACACCAAGATTGAAACCATGTAATCTAGATAATTTTATCTATGTTTTACCCCCAGTGTGAAATAGTTGATAATTTTTCCACCACTACACTTGTAGGATCATATAAATTCTCTAACCCTACAAACGAGCCCACCACTAACACGGTAATTAATATGCATTAATTATCATGCTTATATATTAATCCCATGTAAATTTAATTTTTAACCATTTGTTTTTACTTCTTCCCCTCACCATTTTTAAGCTCATGTGTACCTTCTTAACCATTATTTATGCACATGTTCATGTTTTGCTTCATACACGGATCTTACCTTCTTCAGATTTTAGGTAAGCTTTGATTGGCTTCTCTTGCTTTCTAAGTCTTCTTTATTTTTCTTGCCCTAAATTTTATTTTATCTTGTATTTGCATTTTTGTTTATTCTCATTCAAGTTTTAACCCTCTTTAGACCCTATGTAACCATTTGAAACCTATGTACAGTCTTTTTTGCATCATGTTTCCTAAACCTATGTGTCTTTATTTAAACCCTATGCATTGCTATCAAAACCTTAAACATTAGTTCAATTTTTTTATAAAACCTTATGTGTACCCCAATATATGTTAAACCATGCCTTCTTCTTAATGTATCTTAGAGAAATTTATCTGAGAAGCACAGTTCCCTTCATACTATACTTCAAAGAAAAATCTATGAAGGGCACCTAGTCGACCCCTTTGGTACACTTCAGAGAATTTTCTTTGAAGTGCACTCATTCTACACCCAAATAGCTTGAACTGAACCCTAACTTGGGTACACATTATATAATTTTATCCAAATTTCACCCTTTTTTAAAATTTATAATTGGTGCACTTTAAAGAATTTTCTATAAAGTACACCTTTTACCCAAGCTTCGGTGTAAGTCAAAGATTTTTTTCCACCTTACACCAATATTTCCCATTTTTTTTGAAAATAGTGTAAGACAAAGAAAATTATCTAACCTACATCCTTTTACCAAAAAATAATTAGTGTAGTTCAAAGAATTTTCTCTAGATTGTAAAAAAATTCCTACCTATGGTGTAGTTCAGATAAATTTCTTCAAACTACATGAAGTGCTTTACTCCCCCATGTAATGAAACAAATTTTCTCCATTCTTGCATATCTTCCTTTTAGATGTCAATTAATAACTCTAAAGGATTATAATTCTCTCTTTTAGTCACTTGATCAATGATGAAATTTTATCCTATTAGTAAATCCATGAAGCAAAAATTTTAAGGTGTGCTTCCTTTATTCATAGTCAAATCAAATGTGGACCAGATCAGAGATACAAAGATTGGTCATGTTAACATGATGGAGTTCTTGCAGAGGATAAAAAGGGAACCCATTACACCTCACATGTAAGTATTCCTAAATAATAGGATTCACTTGGAAACAACATTCCTTATTTTATCATAAGATTCAAAGTTTGTATTAGTATTTGCTACCCATTTTAACAAGCAAACTAGAATAGTTAAGGATGTAGATGGAAAAATGGTCATCCAGATTGATAAGGAGTATTATGATAAAATCTTCTAACTCCTTGATATTGAATAATATTCAGATATAACTATGAACTTAGCTTAGGAGCATTATGATAATAATTATAATAAATGTACGAGGAACATCAACTCCCACTGGCTCAGGACTCCTTGACTCTCCATTGCTAGGTGGCCCAAAAACTTTTATCATAGTGAATTCTTGGAGGAAGTGGGGGATATTAATCACTCTTTTGAGTAGAGTCAAGGGGCTACCCACATCAAACCTTTTTCAAGAGTGGACGTATCATTACATTTGGGTCATTAAGAGGGGAAAATAAGAGATATTCTAGGGAAAATAGATTCATGATGTTATTTGTCAGCAAATTTTTGAGGTGACATCTTCTCTCAAGTTCTTCATGACCTCATATCTGATATATGCTACAGCTAGCATGGAATCTTTTCCAATTTTAACTGGAAATGGTGATAGAAAGTGAGTACTTGTGTATGATTACTATCCACAAATGACCTTAAAGAAAAACATAAAACATTACAAAAGGGTCAATGATGATTTTTCTTATAAGTATATTTGTAGTTTTGACAAAGACCTTGAGAAGAAGAGAGTTTTATATGTAGCATGGGCATAAGCCAATAAGGTTGGATATATATTTTTGTAATTCCTAGCCTTCACCTACATCAAGGTAAGAGGGTTTGATAAATAACCTTATATGTTACCCAAATATCCAAGTGATAATTTGATTCTAATGGAGATTTGTCAAGAAATGATGAGTGTGCACAAGAAACAATCAAATGTCCATAAACATAGTTTTAAGTTTCTAATCAACATTGGTTGGTATATAGTGTCTACCACTCCAAAATCCAAGACAATGTAAACTAAATTACAGTGGATCACTCTTAAGAGATTCAAGAGCAGGGAATAATTTAACTACAAGAAGATGAAAGAAAAGATCAAAAGGAACTATACTCATGTGCATAAAATAGAGGATATTTGGGCAGATTTTAGAATAGAGGAAGATGTGAGAAATCTATATTATATCCATCTCACTATAGATTAGATTGGTAATTTGAAACTAGAAAGCATTCCTAAAGAATTGAAAGATGATGGGAATACATTAGATCCATTATATGAGATTAATCAGGTTGATTCAACTCCTTTTCCCCCAATTAAATGGTTAGTAAAGGAATCCACTTCCATTAAAGATATATTCTAAATTATTCTTGTAAATACCAATAACTAGTTTGGAGGAAAGGGTATAAGATTGAATCCATTCAAAACTGGATCCAAGGAAGAGTATGATAAAGACACTACTAGAAAATAAGAATAACTAAGGATGAAAAATAAGGGAGATGTTCCACCTCTACATAGAAGGTGAAGTTTTTTTTGAAGATTAAATTCAAAGGAAAAGGCAAGGACACTGATGTAGAGAAAAATTTTCAAGTAGGGACATAAGAAAATCCCACTGCAAGTGAATCATCATCACTAACAGTGACTTCTCAAGTAGAAACTTCTCAAGTAACATCTTCCACTCTTCCCCCTATCAATCCCACTACACTAATTGCTCCTAAAGTTCCTCTTCATATTGTTATTTCATCCTATCCTTGACCTATGAGTGCCACACTTTTCCAAGTTCCTTATTAGAGTACTTTAGACTAGGTTTTTGATCCCCTTTTTAATTTACCTAGACCTTCAAAGTCATTATAATCACCCACCAATATATATTTCACCTAGAAATAAATTGTGATCCAAAACTCAGAAGTTTTGGTTGATAATATCACAATAACATAGAAATAACACAATAACAATGAATTCTCTGAGAAGAGATGTAGTATTACTCAAAATCGCAATACAGAAATATGCTTATCTCTGGGAAGAGATGTCTGTCTTCACATTTCAGGTTACCTCTTCTTTTATACACAATTTGAAATCATGGGAAGGATGTGTAAGGTCACCAATATCGAGGGAGATGAAGTGGTATGACTTCCAATATTTAAAACAATACATAATTCGAGGAATTACTATTTTTAGAAACTTACTATTTTTAGACAGCACTATTAAAATTAAAATTTGAGGCACTTCCGTTGGGTTTTCGGGGGTAAAACTTCATTTATCGGAGCTCCATGCCATTTCATGACGTTACCCTCTTTCTTAGCTTTCCAACGGTTCAAACGGTGAGTCAATTGGAGCTACGGTGCAAAAGTTATGGTTCCCGGAAGTTCCGTCATCAATTGGGGTGGAACTGTCACCCGAATTGTCGCCTAAATTGATGCCTGGATCATTCCTCCCTCCTTGAAAATCAATGGCCCCCATTGCGTCAATACTCCCCATCAGGTTTGGTAGTTTTTTCTTGATTTGATTCTCTGTGAGCCACTCACCTTGATGGCTCAGCTGACCCCTTTTGACCACTCGATAAAGCGGAATAGAACGTCCTCTGGTTGTCTTCATCCAAGTATCCACAATCTGATCCTCTTCCACTGGAGAAAAACTCTGTGGATCAAGTTCATCAATGTCAAGTTGTTCTACTACAACTGAAGTGTCTAAGAGAGGTGGATGATATGGCTTGAGGAGCTCCACATTGAATATTGGGTGCAGACCAAGGTAGGCTGGGAGGTTCAACTCAAAAGCATTTTCTCCAACTCTTCTGGTGATGGTGTATGGACCATATCGCAGAGGCCAAATTTTTCTATGTGGGCCTGCAAGTTGTTCCTTCTGGAGCTGCAACCAGACCTTGTCACCCATAGCAAAATGGTGTGCAATCCTGTGTTTATCATGGCGTTGCTTGTACTTTTGATTCATCTTCTCCAAGATGTCATGAACTTGTTGCTGGAGGTGTTGCATTTGTTCAATAAACTTTGTAGCTTTTGCTGCCTCAGATCTTCCATGAGGTGTGTATTCCATGGTGGAAAATGGAACTGCTATATCAACTGGTGCCATGGATTGGAACCCAAAACATACTTGGAATGGAATGTGCTTGGTCGAGCTGTGCAGTGCCCGATTGTATCCATGTTGTATGAAAAGAAGTCCCTCATCCCATGTGCATGGATGTTTGGAGTGGTACATCCGAATCATGTGAACAATCAAGTGGTTTACCACCTCTATTTGACCATCAGTCTATGGATGGAAGGCTGTGGACTTCATCAGCTTAGTATCCATCATCTTCCATAGAGTGGACCAGAAGATGCTCAAGAACCTGCTATCTCAATCTGAGACAATGGACTTGGGAAGACCAAAATGGAGCCATACATGACCAAAATATAGTTGAGCAGTTTCCTCAGTAGATATATTTTTTTTATAGGCAATCATGATAGCCATTTTTGAAAAATGATCAACTACAACAAAAATATAGTCCTTACCATGTTTGGAAGTGGGCAAGCCTGATAGAAAATCCATTGAGACGGATTCCCAAGGCCTGGTTGGTTCTGGCAATGGCGTGTACAATCCTTACTTCTTATTTGTTGGCTTGGCTATTGCACATGGGGTGCAAGATTTGAGATATCTTTCTACATCCTTTCGCATATGGGGCCAGTAGAAGTGTTTTTGAAGAACTGCCAATGTTTTCTCAATACCAAAGTGTCCAGCTGTCCTACTGAAGTGTGCTTCCCATATCATCTTTTGTTGCTCTGCAACTAGAACACAAATGTGTCCCATATGACAGAGGACATTATCTTGCAAATAGAAATCAGAAACATGTGTACCTTTTTGAAGTGCTTGATATGTAGTAGCAAAGGTAGGATCTACCTCATACAGGGTACCCCAAGTGGCAGTCTCATGTCCACACAGGTCCAAAACTATTGTGAGTGTAGTAATTGGTGGGCGGCTCAGACAATCTACAGCTGTATTTGAGCTCCCCTTTTTGTGTTTGATTATCAAGTGGAATTACTGAAGATATGTGGTCCACTTCTGATGCCTCTCATTTCAGAGCTTGCTTTGTGTCTGGATGAATTCCAATGGTCTGTGGTCAGTGTGAATGACCATTTCTTTTCCCAATATGTAGTGTTTCCATTGTTTGCAGGCTTACACAATGGCATAGAGCTCCTTATCATATGTTGGATATTTCCTGACTATATCAGTGAAAGTTTCACTGTGATATGCAATAGGATGGCCATGTTGCATGATGACAGCTCCCATGGCATATTCAGATGCATCTGTCATCAACTCAAAAGGTTGATGCAAATCTGGCAAGGCAAGAACAGGGGCTGAGCCGAGTCTATTCTTCAAATTCTCAAATTCCCTTTGCTATATTTCACCCCACTGAAATGTAGCTTTTGCTCCTCCTTTAGTCACTTGGGTTAGTGACCAAGCAACATGTGAAAATCCAAGAACAAACCTGCGGTAGAAATTTGCAAGACCCAAAAAGCTACAAAGCTCTGTGAGGGTCCTTGGTGTGGGCCATTCTCGAATAACCTGAATCTTTTTTGGATCAACATGGACCCCTTCTACATTCACAACATACCTGAGGTACTGAATTGTTGTCATCCCGAATGTGCATTTGTCAAGATTTGCATACAACTTGTGCTCCCAAAGAGTTTGAAGCACCTTACAAACATGTTGCAAATGTTCTTCTCACGTTCTGCTATAGATGAGTATGTCATCTAAGTAGACAACCATAAACGAGTTGGTGAAGGGTCGTAGGATGTCATCCATCATCCTCATGAAGGTTGCAGGTGCATTAGTTAAGCCAAAAGGCATAACCAACCATTCAAAGAGCCCCTCCTTAGATTTGAATGCAGTCTTCCAGACATCAGTGGGATCAATGGGAATTTGGTGATAACCAAATTTGAGATCAATTTTGGTGAAGAACTTCACACCACGAAGCTGGTCCAGCAGGTCATCAATCCTGGGGAGAGGATAGCGATTCTTCACAGAGATTTTATTCAGCGCTCGATAGTCAATACAAATCCTCCATGTTCCATCTTTCTTCAGTGCCAAGACAATTGGGCTACCACAAGGTGAAGAGCTTGGCCTGATGTGACCCTTTTGGATCAATTCTTGAATATGTCTTTTTATCTCATCATTCTCCAAAATTGATCTACGATACACAGGACTGTTAGGCAAAGGTGATCCTAGGATCAAATCGATAGAATGTTTTACCTAGCAATGTAGTGGAACTCCTGTAGGTGACTTGAATAAGTCATCATATTCTCCTGTGATGCATCCTATCTGCTTCTGTTGTTGTGTTGATTGCGTAGTCAGGACTGCAACATCGACCTTCATGGATTTCTGCGGCTTGACCACCATGAGGACAAATTGCTTTGTTTTCTCCACCAATCTCTTACATTGCTTCGCACTGATCAAGGAGACAGATGTGGGAGGTGGTACCTCTGGTACCCTATAGCGCCATTTTCCAAGGGTGAGAGTAATCCTTTGGGTTCGTGATTCATAGATGCCATGTCGCTCATACATGAATGGCTGACCAAGGAGTACATCACAAACATCTAGATTGACTACATCACACAAGACTTCATCTTGGAATGGTTTTATGGCATATGAAAGAAGACACTGATGGGTGACACGAAGGTCTCTCCTTGGGCTTAACCATCCAATACTATAGGGCTTTGGATGAGGCTTCACAGATAGATTTAGACTTTTCACAACTTTAGCAGAGATTAAATTCTTTTGACTCCCACTATCAAGAATGAAATGTAAAGGCGTACCTTTTACCCATAGTTTGGAGTGGAACAATCTTTCCTTGTCATCTGGTCTTTCTCCACGGTTCTATAATGAAGCAATAATGGTGTCCGGCCCAGCATCTACAATTTCTTCTTCGTCCTCTTCGACTGTGGGTTGCGTATGAGGTAGAGTAGTGGACGTTGAGTATTGTGACTCAGAAAGCAATGACTTGATGGCCCGACATTCTTCTTTGGAGTGAGTCCCAGTTTTGTGGTAATCACACCATTTTACAGCCTTCCCTTTCTGGGATTTCTTATCCTGAAACTCCTTTTGCTTTCAATTTGGGCCTCGTGTTTGACCTTCCTTATCACTTTTCCATTTTGAGGGTTGACTCTTCGTATTCTTTCTGCCATTCTTCTGTTCAATCTTCACTACAAATTTGTATGCCTCACCGAGGGTTTCCAAATTGAAGAGTTCCATTTCCCCCCTGTATGTACCATTGTAGTCCACCACGATATTTGAGAGTCTTATGTTTCTCACTTTCTTGAATGCCCAACCTTGCAGACAAAGAATGAAAAGTGTCTGTGTAATCTTGAACAGATTGGTCCTTACCTTGGCGAAGTTGTTGCCACTGTATGTAGAGATCATCATATGCTCCGATGGGATAGTACTCTTCTTTCACTGCTTCTACAAAATCATCCCAGGTAGGTTCTACCTCAAGGCCAATGTCATCTGTGTTGAACCTCTTTTTTCACACTTCCCACCAATTTTTCACAGGCAATGTTGATTTCAAAAGAGCAAAAGTAATCTTTTCTCCATCGGTAAACTTATTTATAGAGAAGTAGGAAGATAGTTGATCTAACCAATTTTATACTGCATCAGCATTGATTTTACCTTCAAATGTAGGAATATCAAAATTTACCTAGACCTTGAAGGGTGTTGGGGCACTGAAAGGTCGTTCCCTGGATGAGGAGCCAGGAAGTGGAGCCGCGGAGCCAGGATTTCCCATCGGAAGTGTTTGAAGAATTTGGGCAAATTGTTGTAGCATCTGTGCTTGTTGCCGTTGGAGGGCCTCATTCACCATTTCCTTAAAAGGATTGGATGTCTTGGTGTCGTCTGCCATTTGAGGTCGTCTAGAGTGAAAAGGTGGAAAATTTGGAAGCTCAGTTGTTTCCCACCCAAGCTTCTTATAACCTGACCTCGTCCTCGGGATCATACACTCTCAAGACAAACCGCTCTGATACCACTGATCCAAAACTCAGAAGTTTTGGTTGATAAATATCACAATAACATAGAAATAACACAATAACAATGAATTCTCTGAGAAGAGATGTAGTATTACTCAAAATCGCAATACAGAAATATGCTTATCTCTGGGAAGAGATGTTTGTCTTCACATTTCGGGTTACCTCTTCTTTTGTACACAATTTGAAAGCATGGGAAAGATGTGGAAGGTCACCAATATCAAGGGAGATGAAGTGGTATGACTTCCAATATTTAAAACAATACATAATTCGAGGAATTACTATTTTTAGAAACTTACTATTTTTAGACAGCACTATTAAAATTGAAATTTGAGGCACTTCCGTTGGATTTTAGGGGGTCAAAATTCATTGAGCAGAGCTCCATGCCATTTCATGATGTTCCCCTCATTCTTAGCTTTCCAACGGTTCAAACGGTGAGTCAATTGGAGCTACGGTGCAAAAGTTATGGCTCCCGGAAGTTCCGTCATCAATTGGGGTGGAACTGTCACCCGAATTGTCGCCTAAATTGATGCCTAGATCAAATTGATAAGTTCATGTCTACCTCATCTTCTAAATTGGAAAATCAAGTCCAATCTACTCTTATGTCAAATGTGCCAATGGGAACTAATGTTTCTACCATGCCAACCCAAACTCCACCTATATTAACCACCACTCCATTAGTATCCATTCCATTATTGAATACCTCCATTCCACCTTCCATTCCAATCACAAACCATTTATCTTCCCCCAACATCAAAATCCTTGACATCATATGCATAATAAGATTCATCAACCCCTCCTCCTTGTCTAATATCTCAAACAATCAAGAGGAATAAATAAGCTATATCACCAAATGATTTTGATTTTGGCCAATTTTTTCCATTAAATCTAAGGATAGAAAAAAAAGGCCAAGACAATATCAAGAGTGATCTTAAATTTTAGTAATAAATATGCCAAGGTTGTAGTTCCTCCATAAGAGAAAAACATCAAAGATATCCAAGGATCTGGATATGCAATAAGATGGATAGATCTTGGTAAGAAAATGGATAAAAGTGCTAAAGAAGATTTGTAGGTAGCAATGGAATCCTTTCTTGTAAGATATGACAAGGACAAGGTGGTCAAGGATTAACTCAAAGGACAAGTAGAACAACTCACCTCAATTATGCTAAATATCACTCAATCTTCTAATCCAATAGAGCCTATGGGAGTGATTCCACTAAAAAATCAATTCAATAGGTAGAAAATATTACATCAAAAGGTTGAGTAGTCAGTGTTTGGCTAGAGAAATTATTAACTCAAGGTGCTCAATAAATACACTCTTCCATTGAATTTCTTAATAACCTGAGAAAGATAAAAATAGAGATATAACAATCACTTGACACACTCTCTCAAGAATTTTAGTTAATAGAAAATGATTTTCACACATGGACCTGGCTGCACTTGGTTAAGATAAAAATATTAGCTGAGCAAAAAGTTATATAAAATAGGAAGATGTTTGTAGAATATAGAGAGGCAATGAAGAATAAAAAAGAAGTTATCTAGAATTTGATTAAAGCTATTGAGGAAGCCCAAGATATGTACTCTGATAAGGGGCTAGAGCTTATAGACAAGAATGGATAATTTCCTTGACAGATAAAGGATGACTCTCAAAAAGTCCTTCCTGCTAAAATAGTTGTTCAAGAGTTCACTTCCTTGGTTCACACAAAGATTGAAATAGTAACATTAAAACTAAATTCTATCAACAAACTAGTTGAATCACAAGTGACAAGTGACAATGTATACATTTCAAAGAATCTTGGATAAAATCAAAGGCGTGTCAGTCAACCTAGTAGACTCTATTACAAGATTCCTCACCATCTCAAGAAATACATCCAGTCCTAATAATAATGAGGTTCAAGTAGCCCTAAAGAGATATGAAGCTTATCTAGAGAAGAATAAAAGGCAATAAATTCTTATGTCTATGGACACTTAGTTTATTTCCATAGTTTTTTATATGTAGGTGTGTTTGGTATAATTTACATGTAGGAAAAGTACATAGTCCTAAGTAAAATTAGACTCTATCAAGAATAAGTCAAAGTAGTTATGTTTTCCCTTTTTATGTTCATATCTCTTCTCTATAAATAAGAGCATGTTATTTTGAAAATGTAGGATCACTAGGACTATAGAAGAGAAATGCTATTGAATTGAGAAGCAATTTTTGAAACTTTGTGTTTAAATTATAAATCTTGAATTCCATCAATAATATTAAAATAAAGTGATATTTCAATATTTGTGTTGGAATAAAATTGTGGTGTATTTGAAATGTTCTTACTTCTTTTCCATTGCATTTTATTATGATTTTTTTTGGATTGTGGTGTGAATTTATATAAAGCAGAAGGTGCCAAAAAGCTGATTTTGAAGTCTTTTGAGCTGAAATATCATTACTAGGTTTGTGTTCATTATTGGAAGTGACTTACTATGGAGACTTTGGGCCATAATTTATTTTCCTTGATTACTTAATATTCATTGGAATAAGGTAAATACTTTGGGATACACTTTGTTCCATCCATTCACATTACATTACTAGTATTATTCTAGTTATTCATACATCTAACTAATATGAATATCAGTTATTATTGCTATATCAAGTAATTTTATATTTTCATACTACATTTTAAGGAATGAAACGACTCATATTATAAGTTTTCAAGAGAACATCAATTCTAAAAAAAGAGAATTATATGATATGATAACACCCACTTTGATAAAATTAGTGTAAATAAGTGTAAATAATTACTTATTTTAGTTAGCGATAAAAAGGGATCCTCCCCTTTCCTTGAGGACAAATTTTATCTCATCACACTATGGTTGAAGGTACCATTATGTTACCATTTTATCAGTGATAAATATTCAGCCAACATATAAGATAGTGTGTTTCACCCATTCTCATATCTATGACTTTGAAGTCACCTTATATAATTAAATTAGTAACTTTGATTTTATATTATCTAATTTATCAATAGTTTTTACACTTTCATAGTCTCGAGACTCAATGTAACAAGGTTTTAACTTATATTAGGTCATCCAATAATTTCCCATGCTAATCGAGGGATCATATTTATTGTACTTATAAATTTTAATGCAACATGTGGAACTTTCTACAATTATAATTATATATCTATTCAATAATTAACATCTCATAGCTTCCTTGTATTTACATACCATACCACCTTATTAGTGCACTAATAACCTCTTTATGTGCATTTTAATAGATTGTGTATAATTTTTGTGATTTTCCACAATATATATTCATTGAACATAGTACTAACCAATTTACAGATATGTTTTGAAGTAGTAACTACTCCATCTTGCCTCATAATATTAATATTTTCATAAAACATATGTGCATAGATGACTACAACATCACCTTCAAACATAGTCTCATCTTTTATATGTTGCAATACATATATTACTTGATACATCAAACCCTTTTCCCTTGTTAGATCTAGATATTTATCCTATTGCACCTTTATAATTTTTTGATCATGTCTCATCTCAAAGGGTGGAAATACTTTCTCTACATATTAATGTTAGGTGATAGTTTTCATGAACATAGGATCCTTTAAGTGAGAATTCACTATATTCACATTTCACACTAGTTTTTATTTTCTTTGCTTCTCTGACATAGGGTAATCTTCTATGTTAATTTTTTACAGAAATTTATAATATACATAGTATACTTATCTCTAAAAATTGGTTTGATAATTATGTGTGAATTGATTGTATTATCTATGTGAATAATAGATAATCAGTTGTCTACCTTGTCTCTCATCTGGTCTGTGATTAACTCCTTGGTATCTCTCTCTGTATAGCCCTTATCTTTTCTAAAAACCCAAAGTATCATGTTGTTTCCAATCATAACCTCATTTTATTTTTGGGTAACCCCATCCCTATTTTTTTTCCATCATATCTTTCATACATTCTTTGGGGAGAATATTGGGTCCATCTTGATTGTTTCACTTAGGGTGACAGAATGTTCCATAGTTATTGATATATAGGGGATGGGGGAGTCCATAATATATGGAACTATGGATATTATGGTGTCTAACCTACTAATACTTGATTATGGTACTTAGGTGAGGTTGGAGCCCACCCAAGAATAACTTAAATCATGATTTTCATCTCTACATCTATGCTTGGAACCCCTAGTTTCATAGAGGGAATCTAGTGAAATGCTACTACAAATACATTATTGGTGATGTCTTCCTTCAATTATTGGAGGACTTAGTAATTTTTTATAATCATGACTGTGAAACTTAAATAAATTATAGTATATATTCTAAGGTTGTTGGATGTAATGTTTTAGGATATGATATTTAATTCTTGCATGCCCTACTACATAATTAATTTGGTAGATTTTTGTTGAATTTTGGGTAGTCATTCCTATGGTGTCCTTAATTTTCATACTCCATACACAAAAGGCCTAATTTTGGCCTATTACTCTCATGAAACTTGTCCATTTTTTGTTAAAAACATATATATTTGCATCAATTTTTATAATAGGCTATGAACTATCCTCATAGTCCTCTATATTCTCCACTAGGATCACATCTACTCGAGCATCTACCCTATTAGTGAACTGAGTTTAAACAATGAAAAATTGAAACTAAGGTTATAGGCCTTATGAAAAACTTATGGAATTATTTATATCTTCAAATATAAATCCTACTTAATTCATCACATCAGAGAACCTGTGATCATATTCCCATAGTAATTCATTTCATTTTTGGAAAATATATTTCAGGCCTTGGATTATCTCACACATTTATTCATTTTAATTGCCATTATCAACTGATATTTGACTTCTTGAAGGATCAATTTTGTATCATAAATTTTATATATTAATTATATATATCTCCATGTTAAATAGATTATAAGTTTTCACTTCTTTTCATCATCTTTAGTTTCACCTTTAACCTATCATTTCATCTCATAAGCTAATAGGTACTATTTAGGATCATACAAACCATCATACAATGTCAAGGGGAAAAAAATCCCATAGTGAGATCCATACTTCTTATGATCACACCTAAAACTACCATTTTTGTGGGCTACACTTTACTAGCATCTTAAACTTGTTATGATTTGAAAATTAGACTCACTCAACTTCTTCCTATCTAGCACTTTCTTAATGTCTTCACTAGGGATTCCAAATTTATCATTGTAATAGTCAAACCACTTACTATCCCTACCAACTTATACACTTTTTATTCTTTTTTATATTGATAAAATAGGCATAGGGGATGTGTGCCCTTGAAATTAATGATCATTATCTATGAATTTTTCCTTGGTTGAACTTAAACATGCTTTAATCATGTAGCATAACATAACTTCAAAATATTGTTCCTTATCATATCCAAACAATAATATCCCTTATAACTATGATATAAAACTACCATATAACTAATATAATTACCCTTCTTCTATCATTATAATTTTTTTCTCCTTTCTCTCTTCTATCTCCTATGAATCCCTTTCATAATGTTTGTCTCTTCCTACACTCTCATATATGCCTTATCTTCTTTTGGGCCTTCTCATTTCCTAATTTACATAATATCCATAATTTATATCTCCTATATGATCTCCCACTCCTTTTTTATTTTCTAAACTTTATTCTCTACTCCTAATCTCAATTATATTAGGATTGATGTTTCATCTCTTATATTGTTACAAGTCTATCTCTAGACATAGAATTCTCTTCTTGTTTTATTTCTTTGTTCCCTCCATTTCTTAAGTTCATGTTTAAATTTATACTCTTACTTATTCATCAGACACATTACCATAACACCTGAATTGACTACTCTAGGTTAGTCAAGATAGGCACCATGACCTTTTTTATAACAAACATTTTGAGTAGAGTAGGTAGTCATTACATAAATTTACCTTCTATATATTTCATAAATAAATCATGCACTACTTAAAACATAATATATCATTGCATGGAAAAAATATTAATGCATTCATAAATAGTGGTTTTTATTCAATGTTTTATCACATACATCCACTCAATATCTAAGATTTGTAATCTTTCTATCTTGTGTTCAATCCATGTAAAGCACTATTTCTCTCAACATAAAGTAATAATATTCCAATATTAATAAATAGGTACCTAAATAATTCACACCAGAATATGTCATAAATTTTACCACGTATATTATCTTTTATAACCTTTCTTTTATATCTTCTTATTCTCTTTACCTCTTCTTCTATGAAATTATGATTTCTCTCATCTAATTATTGTTCGACCTCTCTCTGTCTAGGTAATACACCATTTCTATAAGATTTTATTTTAAACCCCATCATAACATGATAATGTTTATTATTATGAAAATTAGAATACATTTTTAGAATGCAAATAGAATTATAGAATAACCCAGGTATTCATTATGCTTATAGTTGATGATTATCCATTTAAATGCAAACTTAATTTTATAGAAAATTCATTATTATTATATGGTTAAATATATTCACATATAAAAAAATCCAATTTCACATGAAACAAGTATAAAACACATTTGAAGAACCATGAATTGATCTTTATATTAATCTCAAATCATTTGGGACTCTTTTTCCTTTACATTTTATCCATATTTACAGAGCTTATGATGCTCTTATGTTTTACATTCTAACCATTCATTTATTATTTTTAATTATGTTTTTCATGTTATAAAATATTTTCGTATACATACATAATTTGAGTTCATATAAAATTGTATATGTTATACAAAATGTCATACATCTCACACTTTTCATGCATTTACACACTATTATTTTATAGTCCTAAGTCCACTACCAACAAGAAAAAGGGTAATAAATAAATATTCAAGAGCATTGATATACATACATACATGTGTGTGTGTGTGTGTGTGTGTGTGTGTGTGTGTGTGTGTGTGTGTGTGTGTGTGTGTGTGTGTGTGTGTTTAAAGTAATATTACAAAATTAGTTTATCCATCTATTTATGAGCATAATCTAGTTACACATGAGCATATTATATAACCAATTTCTCCATCTCTTTATAATCATGATATAGTAACATATGAGCATAATTAGTTAGTTCCAAAGAGCATGGTAATTTATCTTGAGTATAAATTGGCACATAAAAGTAGGTATTTATCTTTTAAGGCTCCATATGTTATTAATATTTATTCACCATTGATACAAATAGTTACATTTTCTCCTATTATACATGAGGATACATGTTCACACGGGTATATGAACAATGAATCATATGGTTATATTATAGCATATGATTCTTATTTAAATTCATAAACATCTACAGTTGGAATTTTCTCTTCATAGGAATCACTCAATACCATGAAATTGGGTATACATATGTGCATTATCTTGATGATATCCTTGGTTAGACATAATTTCCTACTTCCTCCAAACCAATAAGTTGGGTCAACTATCTTGATTATTTATTTTCATATTTTATAGTGTATATAAATTATTTTATTCCAACTCATTTTTAGTTATTCTATCATAAATTCCAAGATTTATTCTATCCCTTAGCTTTCTCTTCATTTTGGTAACTTGTCCTCTTGATTTTGAAACTAATTCAAATAATCCAAAACAACTATCTTATGATTCCTTTAATTCACATTATTTATGGAAGTCCACTTACTAAGTATTCCATATCTATCATGTTATGGATTCCATTACAATTACAAGATCACATATTTTTACTTTTACACACTACATTATCATACATATACCCTTTACCATTTGGTAGAATGTACATTCCTATCTATTTCAATCATTTGCATTACATTGATATGACTCTTTTACACATACATTTGAGGCATATTATTTGCCTTCCTTATTGCCACATCATGATTTCACACTTGTTTTGGATTATTTGAATTCCTCATATTTATTCTATTTTAGAAGCATTATTTATTAATACTTTTCAAATATTTTAAATTATAATATTGGAAAATTTTTAAATAAAACTCAAATATGACAAAAATATAAAAAATTAAAACATTTTCAAAAGTTCAAAATCAGGACCTCAAAAGTAATTTTTGTGTTTATGGTTCACTTATTTACATATTTTATTTATTTCATGCATATTTTATAACACATTTCATTTATGTTTCAATACACACTACATTTCATGGGATATTTTAATGGGATACAAGATAGACTATTGCATGGTTCTCTAATGTCAGGATTCCCTTTTTACATAGTAACCTTCTTAAGTTGGGGGAATCTTTTCATTCTCCATGATCATTTCAAAATTTATTATCTATCCCAAACATTTATATGATGATTAAATATATATATCATATAAGTGGTTTGTTATTCACTCATACTTGACATTGTGTTAAATTGATATACTATTTCCTAACATTGACATTAATACTTATGGTTGATGTAGACTAATCTCATTTACTTTATGCTTCTTTTAAAAAAATTACTTTACTATGTATAATTTGGGACCTATTCACTTATTGTGTTTGACCCTTTATTTTATGTGTGTAAAATATACATTTTATTATATGGAATCATCATGCCATTTTTGTGTGGCCCTTGGCCCTATGTGTTTATGGAATAGTCACATGCCCCTTTTATGTGGCCTTTGGATCTTATGTGTGCCATTTTATACAAATTATGTGACATTACTTGTATGTTAATTTATTTTTTATATATTTTAATTATTAATATCATGAATTACTTCCATTTTATACTTTTATTATTATGTCATGATACATATCGTGCACATTCTACTTATGTGTATCAATATTATCTCTATTCAACATGTCTCATGTGCAATTCAATGTAATATTCAATACTATGATTCGATAAATTTTAAATGTTTACATAATACTAAATGATTATATCATTCACATATTCAACAAGTTTTATTTTTATATTAGTGAATTTAAAGCTATGTCACTCAAATGGGGGCATCATTATGGGATTGCTTTGAGAATTCAAGCCCTCATGAGAAAACAATCAGTCTTGTGAAAGTATATAGTTTTTATAATTATAGTATGGTTAAAAAAATTAGATTATGGTGGAATATGACATGGATGTGTAATAATTATTATAGTTACTTGAGTAAATATTCACATATACTTGATGCATGTACATGGGAATTTGAAAAATAATTACAAGTTATAGGTTTCAGATAGTTACAAGTCTAATTGTAATTCTATATCAATTCAATACAAATATAGGGGGCATGATATTAATTCATGTTCATGATAATATACTAAAAAATTTATATTTCACTTTTTTTTCAAAGTTCAAAAATTTTAAAGGTACAAAATTTTCAAATAGAATTTAGATATGTCTACAACAATGTGATTCATCTCATTTTGCAAGTGGCCAACATTAGAGTCTAGTAACACCTAGTGTTTATGGTTGCATTATAGTAAGCCACATTTTGTGTTTCCACCTCTTATTATACTATAATTATTTTATATTAGTAATCTACATACTCATATGAGGGTTGGAGTATACAATATTTCCAACTCAATGGCTTTCACTAATTTTCAAATATTGAGACTTGAGCACACTCGATTCATCATATGTTCAAATTTTCTCCAAATTCATCAAAAATAGTGTGCATAATTATCCAATTTAAATTTAAAGAGTAATTATATTGCATAATATTTTAGGTGTATTATTTCCTTGACCTCTTTTAATTTTGAAATTTCAAGTTTTAGATATTTAATTTTCAATTATGGACATTAACTACTTCAAGTGGTATTGTTGTAGTTTTTAAATTGAGACAACATTCATAATCAAGATTCAAATCAAAATACAAAGGGTGTATACACACTTAGATATGAATCTCTTTTACTCTATTAATTACATTCCATTGAATCATTATAATAAATGGGAGGCAAATATAGACACTCAAATTTAACAATTAAGTGTTTGACAATGTTTAACTTGGCATCCTTACCTTACTTGACCTATTTTCCACTTTCTTGGGACTTTCTTTATTTTTTATTGACTAAATAATAGTCACATGCCTAAAGGAATTAATTAATCATATTAGCTAGTGTGTTATCATATCACATTATTAGTGACCTCGTGCACTCACCTAAAACATGCAGCCAAGTCCAATCCCATTTATTTTGTCACACTGTGGTGGATAAACTCAATTCTATATCTACATGTAGGTGTTTGGTTTAGTTACATTTATTTCTCATTACTAAAAACATAATATTATGTTAAACCATGTTATTCACTCCATACATTTGACATACTTATAATTATCATCAAAGCAATAAATTGGCACATATTTTAGAATTTTTATATAAACATAATGATTCCATTATTTTCATTTAAAAATTATAGTCACTCGTACACCACAGATTACTAATGAATAAAAAATCATTAAAAATATAATTCAAAAACATTTCCTCTCTAGTATAATCTCTTCATCTATCCTTTTCTCAACAAAACTAAGGGTTATTTACACATGACCCAACCCCTCTCCTTAGGTTACATCATTAATACAATAGTGATAACTAGCTAATGACTATATCAAAAAAAAATCATGATATTCCATTACAATATAATCCTTTTTAATTGGGACTAATAGCCCCTATTTACTCTCCCTATGATAGATATCAGTGTTCATGCTCCCAGTCTCTCATAAATCAGTGTTAGATTCATGTTTGACTAGTCTCCTCTTATGATTCTATGAGTTGATTCATAACCATCTCCAATTCCTATGCCCTTGTCTAAGTATTGTGATTTTTTCCAAGTCATACATATTTTATTTCTCATTATTTTATGTATCCTTGTCTCCCACAACTCACTCTTCCATTCCAAGGTCATCCACACCTGTCTCTTTCATGCTAAGGTCAGCCACAATATTCTTGTGCCCTTGATATTTTGTGATATGGCTTAAAAAACCTTAGATATATAAATAAAAAATTAAGGGTCCAAAATCACCCCCTAATAAATTGATATTTCATCCTAGACTATGTTTAAGATTCCTCAAATATAAATAATTCTAGTCTTTCTTGTTACGCTTGGCATTTGATATCCTCCCATTGGTTGAGTGAGGTATGAAAATTAGAAGTAATCACATCGACCTTGAGATAAATTTGTTTCATTTACTTCATATTTTATAATAAATCATTATATTTAGTCATCAAAATTTTAATATTATAATTGGCATCCTTGTGTACATCCTCAAGCAACCCAACTTCCACCAAAACTTGCCCTCGAGGTGTTGAAAAAGTAGCATTAAGTTCTTGGTGATGGGTGATTATTTATTTCTCTAGTTCTTAAAAATCCTAGAACACCTTGGAATGTTATGATATATATTTTATATTTAATGCATCCTCAACCAACTATTGGCATTATTTCTCCTTAGGTTAAAGTAGTGCTTCCAAAATTATGTTTGGCCACACCAGGTTTACAAAAAACCCATAAATGATGGGAATAGTGGCACCTAATTTCATCAAAAATCTTATGCATATGTCTATGGACTCCATAAATTATTCTATTACCCACATTATTTCCTATTGAGGAGTCACTTGGTTCTTGAATTTCTTGATTAAAAGATCCACTAGTGTCTCCATATTCTATATGGCCTTATCAATGAGAATAATCCCATCAACAAGCATTGGCTTGCTCTTCAGGACTGTTTGATAAATGGATAGTGTCCTTAGTTAGGATGCATTCACTATATTATATTGGCATTTGAGTGCCTCTAGTTAATATTCAATGTTTTGTCTTTTCTCATGTTCCTCTTGGTACATTTGGACAACCTTGTGATGTTTGTGGTGAAGCTAGCCAATATCATTAGTATGGATAATATTTTTGTAGTGACCTCTAGGGTTAAATTTATTAGGATCATGCTTGTTTGAGATGTAGAAAATTTAAGTATATCCACCAAAAGTAACTCTAAAATATATTCCCTCTTTGATATTAAATATATATTGGCCTTAGGAATCTCAAAATGACCTTCATCATTGTATATATCCATATCAAAGATAGTTCATTCCAAATTTGAACAATGGATTCATTTTCAAGGAATTAATCCCACATATAGAGTTTCACATCTAGGATTATTTATTAGAATAGGGTGCACGTGGGAATTTCATCAATACCCTTAGTTTCATTTTTTCATCTCTTCCACATCTTCAATAATCCCTTTTCCCTTGTGAGGATCTTGTTATATATCTACAAGTTTGGGACCCATTTATTATTGGTTGCTTGTGTTGGTGTCTTGGTCCTCTATGTTGGGGTATAACCTTATTCCTACCTATTTATTAATAGGTATTATAATATATATGTACATTTTTTGTTCCTTAGAATTATGACATTCTTTATTAATTTTAGGGATGGGTTCTTTTTCAGGTTGCACTACTGGATATACTTCACCTTGTTCAGTGATCACCACTTTGGGTACCAAAAGCTATGGCCCCAAATGGATAGTTTATTATTGTCTAGTAGTGATTCCATATTTCATTTGTTCTTTAGGTATCTCCTAGGCTATCATTCCCGATAAGGCCTACATTTGTCATTTAGTGTTAACTATAGGTTGTTCCTCCTATTCCCTACTAGAACCAGTGGTTTTAGGTCATTGCCTCTATTTCCTATTTTTCACCCTTCCTTCTACTTTGTGTTTCTATTTGAGTAGGGAGGGGTTATTTATTTGTCTCCTAACCTCTCAAAATTTTATTCCTAGGATTAATAATATAGCAAACTAAAAATATATTGACTTTCATGATTATATTAAAATGATTAATATCATTTTTACCTAATTCATGTTGTTTTGTGTATGTTTGCTTTCCTAGATAGGCATATAAATTGAGAAGAATATGAACCTTGATGTCAATATTATTATCATCAATTATTACCAGGTGTGCATCTAAAATGTAATTAATATAAGCCATGAAATATTTTTTAGTGAATGCATAGGGAAACTTGAGATATCCTAACAAGTTATTAGTGCTCTCCATCCATATCCACCTAATAAAATAATTATCTTTAAAAAAAAACTCAACCTGGCTCCCAATCTACATGGGTAAATATTTGGTTACATACCATTCATTACCAAAAACTTCTTCCATCCCCTCAGACCAAACCTTCATCCTTATTTTGTAATAGGGTGTGATGGTGCCTAGACATGTAAACTATTTAAACCTTTCAACATGGGACTTGTGTTATGGTGAGTAAACCCACTTAAGTTCTTTGTTGAAATAATTTGAGACACCATTTTCATAAAAAATAATTGAAACTAAAAGTTATGCCCATAGAAACTTGTGGTTAGGTAATCCATTGGCCTTCTATGTATCTTCTTCAATTTTCTCAATAAAATACTAGGAGTATTTGTATTTAGTATCCTTTTCCATTTGAATTTTCATATAAAGGTGGGCCATATCCACCTCCTTCCATATATTTTCATGCCCTAACTTTATCATTTCTAATTGCATAGCTACCTAAATGGTAGGATCTGAAAGACTTGTAATATACATGTCATGGCCTTCCTTCTTATACTTTAGTGTCATCATTTTATCAATAACATATTAATCATTAATATTTACATTGATATCATCTCTTGAACATAGTAACCCTATTATTTTATTGATATATTTAGGTTAATCCTCATTCTGTAACCTAAAAAGTAAATGTAGTTCTTATGGATGCATGAAATCAAAAAATGTACTTCCTCTTAAGGTTTTCAAAAGTATAGCAGTTGGAAGAGTTGAAGTATGCCTAAATCCTCTAGTAAATTTTAAATATTTAAATCATAGGTGATCTTGTTCCTTTTTTTTTGGCACTTGATCTGGTAGTCTCACTGTAAGTTGCCCTCATCCTAGATTGGTGATGATTGTAGTCAAGTAATTGACAAGTGGAAACCTTGGACTCCCAATTATCCATGTGCAATATTATCTTAGGGTATTTCATCTCTTTTATTAAAATTTTAATGGAGGTGGTGTCATGGTATCATTATTCCCTATGCGTTCCATCCTTGGTACCTACCTATCAGTGTCTCTTCCACTAGCTTTGTTAGTTTTCACCTTATGTGTCATGTGTTTTTTGAATAATGGGTACACTATAACCCTCTTCTTGGATTAAATTAAGATGGCCTTCCTTTATTCGCTCATGATCTTCTATTTTTTGAATAACTAGTAATGGTTCTCTTCTCTTGCTTGACTTTTTCTTTAGACACATCACTAACTAGGGTGCCTAAAGGTTAATGCAAGGACAACCAATTCTTATAAATGAAAACATTTGGTCGCCTTTTCTAAACTCAAACACTTTATCCTTCCTTA
The DNA here is from genome assembly GCA_037957365.1 of Torreya grandis. Taxonomy (NCBI): domain Eukaryota; kingdom Viridiplantae; phylum Streptophyta; class Pinopsida; order Cupressales; family Taxaceae; genus Torreya; species Torreya grandis. The sequence continues at coordinate 104,330 of JARHVA010005228.1, read as the reverse complement.
TTTGACCTCATTAAATGGTGTGCATTGTGTTTAAAACCTGAAACTCACTTACACATGCTCCCATAGTCATGTCTTCACTCTTTCTTTGAATGACCTTTGCCTCAACCTCTGCTTCATTTTTACCACTAAAATTCTATGAAGATAACTTCTATGATACTTGTAAATACTTATTCAAGATTTACAATCTTTTAAAGTTTTAAATAGTAAAAATGAGAATGAGAACCATTTATACCTTTTATGGATGGGAAAATGTTTAAATTAACTACCCCTCCACACTGCCATCCATCAATTCAATAATTAATACTTCAAATATAATTCCATGGCATTTGTTTGACATGTTTGACATGTTTGCCATTTATGCCACTACTTCATCAATAAATGAACCTATCACATCCTTCCTTTGAGAGTTATTGTACCTTTCCTATAATGCATGCTAGTTATATGAAATGTTTAAATTTCCATTTTTATTTATGGGAACCACCTTTTCCATTTTAATAATTTTATAAAATTATTTCTTTTACTATCTCTATCCCATATTCCTAGGTCACATGCCACATCTGGGGCACCTCCTTGTCCCATAATATTTATTTATTCACACATGATTACTCCCAACCTTTTATTTATAAAATTTATTTTAATTAGTTTATACATTTTCAAACTTACCCCATAGTAAAATATGTGTGTGGTCCTCTATGACATAACCTAATAAGACTCATTTATCAAAAAGGTAGTGATGATAAATAACAGAGTTATGAATATAAGAGAGAATAAAATGTGCTAAATTAAACCTTAAAAAGGCATGAAATCAATGCCACACTTATTTGAAAATAAAACTAAATCCTAAGATAAAATATTGGCACACGCTTTATTTAAAAAGTATAAAAGTGTTACATAGAATGGTAGGGCCATAGCCAACTACCATTAAAATTTCCTAGAAGTAATTGGCCATCTAAAATTTTTAACTTGTAAGTTCTTATTGGGAAAATATAATGAATAATAAATAGACCATTCCACCTGATCCATAGTTTATTTCATCCAATAATTAAAATCTTAGTTAGTTAATTAACAAACACATTTTTGAAGGATTTAACCATACCATTGGCTTGAGGGTCTTATGGTGTGCAATCACGGATTCAGCTAACAAGATACACACTATTATATTGATAAATTGAGTGTCGTGATAATTTTTTGGATTTAATGGGAATCCATATTGTGTAATGATATTTTACCATATAAATCTAGTAGATTTAGTATCATTACAATCCCATGTGGGTGCTACTTTAGCCCATCATGTGATATAATCCATGGAAGTAATGATATAGCACACACCAATTTATCTTATAGTAGGTTGAATGGGGAAACAAAATCAATAACCCATTTTTTAAAATGGTTCATAACACTAGATGAAGGGGCATGACATCATTATATCACATTAACATGCATAGGCTTTGGCATCCTTAAATAATATGGGCCACCATAACCTAAATAGTAGATCCTTTCTTGTCATTGTGTCACTAGCATAATATACTCCTAAAAAAACATCATGGACTTCATAAAGTAATTCAAAATGTTGTTGTTGTATTAAACAACATTTTAATACCTTATCAAGTCCCAATTTGTATAGGTCTCCTCCAATAAGCTAGAATGAGGCAATGCAAATAGCCAGTTACTTCTTCTCTTGGGTGTTAAGGTGGTCTGATGTTGAACTTGTTGTGACAAAATAAGTAATTTATTATAATTATTCAAGTACACACATAATTTATAACAGTTAAACATCAAGTAAATCATCTTCTATTGCATGTGCCAATTCATGAGATTGAATACATGAGAGGTGGTCTGGGCCAAAGTTAATTTTTCTTGGTTTCATGACCACAAAGAATTAAAACTCTTAAAATTAAATAATCTATTATAAAATGTATCCTATAACACTATATTATTAACCAAATAATTGAGCACTTAATTATATTTATAACATATAAATTAATTTCCCAATAATTATTGGTGAAACTTATAAATCACATAAACCATGGACATGGACAAGGCCTCACAGTCTATAATAGAGTACTTTATTCTAGTTAGTGTGAGCTTCTAGCTAGAAAAATAAATGGTATTATCAAGGTTTTATTCACTAATGTGTATAAGTATGGCACCCAATACCATTAATGAATCATTGACATGAACATGAAATGGCTACATCTAGTCTAGGAATTAGAGAATGGACACAGTCACCAATTTTTCCTTCATAGCATTAAATGTTTATTGGTGTGTAATAGTCCATAGGCATAGAACATTCTATTTGATTAATTATTATATTATATTTTTTATTTTATCAGAACCAAAATTGAATTTACGATAGTATCCATTGTGATCTAATAAGGCGTAGACCTCGTGTTGAGTGGTTGGAGCTAGAAGTTGGATAATTACCATAATCTTGGCCGAATCCACCAGTAATCCATCTCAAAAAATGATGTGTCCCAATAAGATTATAAATTTCATGGAAAATATACATGTTTTAATATTTAAGTAGATATAAATTTTATTTTTATGCTTGAGCATGAGACATAAATTATCACAGTGGTCATATATTAAACCATACATGGTCTAGTCATCAAGGTACACCTTAAGGAAATTTTAGATAAAATACTTGAAAGCTTCAATTATAATGTTTGAGAACACTTATATTGAATTATTGAATCCAAATGGAATAAAATTATATGTAAAATAACCCCTTTTAATTGCAAACATTATTTTTGCCTTGTCTTCATTATCAATTTGCACTTGGTGATAGCCAGAAAAGCCATCAATGAAAGTGTAGATCTCACTTCTAGTAACACCTTCCAAAATTTCCTCCATGAATGGTGTTAATAAAGAATAAATGACACACATGACATCTAATTTCTTATAATCCATGCAAATTTAAATTTAACCATATTTCTTGATGTTGATCGCCATAGGACTAACCCACCTAGATTCAATTATGGGAGTAACAACTCTAACATGAAACATACTATAAAAATTTTATTCAACTCTAGTACATAGATTAAGGTTCATCTAATATGGTCATCTATTCACTGGTAAAGTGACTTCAAAGAACTTTATATGCATCTTTCCCAATGATGGATGCACTCCTTTCATTTTTGTGTAGTTGCATGGTAAAATGTCTTAATATTCCTCTAAGAGTTTAAATTTTTTGGTTAACTCAATATCAGACTAGTAATTTCCCATAGTGACTATTTAGGTGAATCCTTCATCCCAATATTATTTTGATCCATTTGGATCATTTTATTATATATTTTTTTCTTAGACTACATAGTATATCAACCGTCACATGCCCCATAATCTGTATGTGGATGTAAGTGGTTAAATTTTGGTTTTAGTGGATCAAAATTTGCATCCTCATCAACTTGATACATGTGTAGACACTATAGTTTAATACCCTTAGGGATGATTATTTTGGTATCAGAGGTCCTTTTATATTTCAATCCTTAAATAAGCCCTATTCTAAAGTTTAGATAATTTACCATTTTCCCACCTAGTAAATAACTCTTACTCTTACCCCTTTACCATTCCCAACCCCCTAAAACCAATAATACCCTAAAATCTACCCATATAACCATTTCATCCCATGTGTAATTGTTACAAATTAATTCCACCCATTACTAACCTATTATCATTCATGGTTACAACAAAAGCTCCATTTTGGATGATCGGTGACCATGCCCCCGTGATCGACACCAATTCTCCAAATCAGTGTTGATTCATAAATATGGAGCCTATGTTTGTATTAGAGATATAACCTAGGTATTAAGAGCCTTGAATTTATATTTTATTTCCTCATTACCTTGATAACAAATGTATCAACACTGTATTATATTTTAGCTCATCTAGTTACATCCTCTGCATAATTGGAATTGTTGCCTATTCTTATAGAATGTGACCATTCTATTCATAGTTGATTAAAAGGTAAGTACTGTATTTTAATTATATCATTATATTTTAATCATCAATCATTTATATATCCATTTATTCTATTAATCCTTTTTATCAACTATTATAACCTATTTAATCCATTTATTTCATCAAATCTACCTCATTTCCTATTCTCTATTTATTAAATTTAGATAGAGAAATGATGTCGATTCATTCTAAATTATCATCAATTTTTTTTATCATCACCGATCCTATTAGGATCAACATCGATATATTATGTTTAATACATAGGATTTGAAACCCCATCTTAAGTAACTCCTTTGTGATTATTATAGTTTAAACATGGCTTTCTCTCTATAGATGACTTTACTTGGTGTAGCCCATAACATAACCAGCGTCATTCAAATCCCTATAGTCCCTCAGCTTTTGTTTGTAGATCATAATGGCATAGCATTTAATCTAGCCTTCTGTGCCATCATATATGTACCCTCTCATGAATCCTATGAAGAATCATTAGCCATTATTTAGGATTATGTAGATTTTTATTTTACTTACTAGGAAGAATACTTTATTTACATTACTAAATTAATCAAGGAGGAAAATTTGTACTAGCATCATTATTGCATCATTTATCTATTTATAATTTATTATGTTCTTATTTCACTAAATTATATAAATAGTGGATTGACATCAATCTAAGGAATTGTACCAATTCATAGAACTAATCTCTGATCAAGTAGTTTGCCCATCTCTCTATTAATCTATTTTTGTGAAGTTTCTACATGTCTACAAGTTAGTCTTCCTAGTGAAAAAGGAGTTCTCACTATCATTATATTTTAGTAGTGTATAAATTTTTTCTAATCCATAGGTAACATCATAAACCTTATTATTTCTAGTTTTTATTAAATCACATTTCAATTGAAAGACAATGAAAAACTACTTAAACATTATAGCATGCCTAGTGGGACCCCTAAGGTCCCACTTTTCTTGTTGAAAAATTCATTTCTTAATTTTTTTATTTCTCTCCCTTTCTTTTGTCTATTTAATTCATTCAAAGAAAATCCAAATTGCATTTTTCCTTTTTAAAGGTTAAATAATTTTCATTCATTTTTCCTATTTAGTTTACTCACATAGAATAATTTAAGTGGTAAATTTATTGTAGTCATCACTTTTATCACACACAAACCAAATCACATTCACAATAAAATCTTCAAAATCCATGACATAAGGGAACCAATGAGGATTTCATCAGCTTGTGTTAACCTTCTTCCTGGTGATTTCACTTGGATTTCACCACCAAAGAAAGGACCAGCTTAGTTATCTATATGAGTATAAACTTTGGTCTATCATTATATTCCATTTTATCACCCAACACACTTACACTATGGTGTGTGAAGTGAGGGGGAAGGTCCAAATACCAAGCCAAGCATCAGTACCAATACAAAAATTCTTAATCACCAAAATAAAAACTTAAACCATCCTTAGACTGCCATTTCTTAGGTCCCTTGGTATCATTCTTTTTTTTTGTTTTCACAATTTAAAGTTAAGGAAGTCAAAACATTTAATAATTATTTTAGTGTGTGTATCCTTTTCATCCTCATTTTAAATGAGATAATCAAAAATCAATATTTTTTGTGTTTTTTATTTCTTATTTTTATCACTATATGGTTTTGACATGATAGTAGTCATAAAAGAAAACTAATCCCCCATCTGTGTCTTCATTTATGGAGAATTCACCTATCCCACCTAATTCTCCTAAATCCACAAGGGAAGGCATAACTTAGTACTAAACCCAAGGCAATCCTAAGTTTTCCACCATACTAGATAGTAATCCCATATCCCTTAATAATTATCTCACATCCATATCCATTTGCATCTTAGTATCCCCCCATACATAGTTTTCTTAGCATCTATATGGTATGCCCTTTGAAGAAGGTGAAGGATTTACTAATGATATGGTAACCTCTTATAATAATCCCCCTCCTACTAGTTCTGATACCACAACAACACAACCCGTAGGTAACAAACCTCTAGTGATATTTAGTACCACATTGATAAACATTATTCTAATTTAGAATATTACCTCTACTCATCTTGCAGCTACCTAACCAGTTACTACTACACTCTATAACCTATTTGTATTTGTTATAGCCATGCTTCCACCGATTCAAACTATTATTCCCTTAAGCACCCAAATTCAACCATTACAATAGGCTCTCATGAGTTAGCCACCTCAATAATATGTAACCTTGACCACCTAGTATATAACATTTACACAAGCTATCAGGTTTACATATATCCTTATGTAAGCTTCATACTATGTGGTGGATTCTCAACCCATCATAACCATGCCAATAGGATATCCCCTATCTTATGCTTTTTCCATGATGTTATCTATATACCAACTCTTACAACAAAATGTTTTAGGAGGAATCCCTCAACATAGAATTCAACCTTATCTTATGAGCATCCTTATGAATAGGATGGATAATTTGGAAGCTTCTACCTCTAGGTAGAAGAACATGCTCACCTATAAATAGATATGTAATGAGCCCATCAATACCACTATTCCTATTATACCTTAACCTCCATAATGGGAACTCTGTAATTTTACCAAATTATATAATAAAGAATACCCACAACAACATCTACAAACATTTTGACATGCTTTTTACCTCATAGCACATGGTGACATGTTCCTTCTTAGCACATTCCCTATGTCACCATTTGGACCTACCATGGATTGGTATATCTAAATTCCCTAACATTCCCTCTTTTCATTTGGGCAGCTAGCTCAAATGTTCCTAGAGCACTTTTCCATTAATACAACAATAAAATTTACCATTATTGATCTTTAAGCTATTCAATAATTCAATGATGAGTTTGTTATCAAAATTCTATCTAAGTGAAGAAGTTTAATCAACCAACTCACTTTCTCTTTGACATAGCTTGAGTTAATCTAATTATTTATGAGAACATGTGCCAAACACATTTCATCAATATTATGGTTTCAGTCCTTTCAAACTTTCAATGAGGCCTTTTTAATGGCCTACAAACTTGAAATTAGATCCCTTGAGTAAGGGAAGGTCAAACTACAAAAAAAAAATATAAATATGAACCCTCTAAAGGGACTCCTAGTAACAACAACAATAAAACCAAAGGGTTTGACATTGTTGTAGTTATGAAGTTAACACCACCTTAAGCTAAAAACCAATCCAAGACCTCCACTTTATAGGCATAGTCTCAGAAGCCATTAACATTATTTTCCTTAAGACAATACACCCCTCTAGTATTATCCTATGCATATATTTTTTTAAAACTCCTAAAGGCACCTCTTGTTTAACTCTTAAAGGCACCTAGTTTGTTTAGGGAAAATGAATTCTATAATTTTCATCACATAATAAATCATGATGTTAGTAGATGTCAATATTTCAAAGGATTATTACAAAATCATATAGATCAAGGAGAATTGTAATTATATAATAATAATGCCCTTACAAACCAATCCATAGATATATTTAGGAAGTCTTTTTCCAAATCATGCCTCTACATTAATTTTGTATAGGCTCAATCAAGATCCACATAGAAACACAAGGCTCACATAATTAACACCCTGCATGACCAACTTATACTAAATAAGTTTTTACCCCTATTCTTGATTTATTTATGAGAGACACCTTTGAACCATTCAAACCCAGTGAAGACATCCTAAGAACTTCCTCTAATATGTTGGATCTCATTGTTTAGAACCCATTGAAAGAATCCATATTTAAAGACACTCAAGAACCAAAATAAGAAAAAATTATTGAATAAAAGTTTTGTGTTGATATTCCATAATATTTCATTCCTCACAGCATTTTGATACCCACACCTAGTATACATGTTCCCATTAACCTATTACTCCTTGAGGAAACTATTATACCTCAAACTATCTCTAGACCAATTCTCCTAATTAATATGGAAACATTAAATCATAATGAAAAAAGGGAAAAAATATAGATACCAAAAACAAAAATATAGGATCCCTAAGGGTAAAATGTCGATAACATCCTCATGTTAGGATCGATTTACTAAAGAGGATATCCCTACAACTCTTTAACAAATATGAAAAGGAAAAACACCACTACCCTCTATTAGGACTAAAGCATCTATATTATGACCCATCCTTCAACCAAACTAAAATATACTATCATAGAGTCTACCATTAAAACAAAAGTGTCATCATAACAAAATATCCCCAGTGTGGTCATGCCAATCCACAATCCATTAACCCCCACTACCCACCTAGTTTAGGAGTAAAAACTTAGGATCAACATAAAGTACCTACCATAAGGACTATCCAAACTATTATCTCAAGAGGCTAAGGTTAGAGGTGACATACCTCTCCTCTACCAGCACCCCATGGGTTGGAAAATTTGAGTCAAGAACCATTGAAAGTATCTTATTATAAGATCCTTGATTAGCTTATCCTACTTGTAAAACCTATCAACCCTCATATTTAAAAACCATTATGGTATAGATAAAATAGATTTTTCACATACCATCAAATAAATAGGCATGGCATAAAAATATTTAATGCATTAAAATTTGTAGTCTAAACTCTATTAGATGAACATGATTTATTAACTAAACAACCATATCATTCTCATCCCCATATAGTTCTATCCACCATAGAAAATAGCATGTTAGAGAAAAATATAAAGGAGGATAAAACCATTGATTGGGTTCAACACCAATCTCTCCAATATGCAAGAATGACTTGGATAACATATAAAATCACCCTCTATTCTAGATAGATGTGGTTCATATAGCCACATGATCCTAAGCACAAGGTCATAAGACCAACAATCATGAGAAAGATAAAGTAACTATTGCTAAATAGCCAACTCTTAATACTAATAATACAACACCTACCTCTAAACCTAAGGTTTGGATTTTAGGAAAGGCACAAAATAATAATGCTTCAAATCTTATAAAAATATTTATCGTCAAGAAACTACACCAACTTTAAATCAAAATGTCCTTCTATGAACTTGTCTAAAACTCCCCACAACACCATGAAGCCATGATTTAAGCCTTATAGGCCATAGAAATACAAGTAGATTATCCCTAAACATTACCAACCTTCATTACATCACTCCAAAATCCTTTATCCATTATGTTTCATGATTTAGAGATACCACATTTACAGTACAATGATCAGGATCTTGCCTTGTTTATCACCACCCAAATAGATCAAACTCTGATGAAAAGAGTCATGATAAATAATGGTGCTAGTATAAATATTATCTCCTTCATGTGTTCAAACAACTTTAGCTACCTGAGATAGTGGTAGGACAATTACCTGATATCCTATGAGCCTTTAATGACACTATTATCCATATGTTAGGAATGGTAGTACTTCATATTTAGGTATGTACGAGAGTCCTTCCTAAATAATTTTATATTATTAAAGGAAAATTTTAGTATAAAATTCTCTTAGGACATCCTTCGAAAAGTGACATGTGTTTCATCACCTCAACATTACATTAATGCATTAAGTTTGAACATGAGGGAAAAATCTATAATGTTTCATATGACCCACATCCCTTTAAAACCTATAACCTTACCTTTCAACCCAATGAGGTCCTAATCCATCTAAAAATTATTACCCCATCCCCATCCAATTAATAATCCACTATAAAAACCATCCTTACATTGAGACTAGGTAAGGAAACCATTAATTCCACCTTCTAACAACTTTAAATTAGAGAGTATCAATTATTGATGCTTAATTCCCTCCCTACACAAAAATATGGATGCCCCAAAAAATAACCAACTTATTATCCACTATTGAGATAACTATCAAGCACCCCCATAGAGTGATGGGGGCCACACAGAGATATAGGGAGGGTGTATCCCTCTAGGCATTTCAATTAGCCTAGACCCCTATATATAGATAGAACTAGGGGCTTGGGCCCCCTAGATCTAGTTGGCCTCCTAACTAGCCTAAAACCCTATATATAAATAGAACTACGACCCCTTTTCCCCTCTTTTATATAGATGTATGTTTAATGACCTTTAGTTATGTTTGGGAAACTATCAACTATTTCTTCTCAGATCCCCCTAGACTCTATATATAGGCTATATTAACTGGCTATAGTCTATTCAAACCAATATAGATAGAATGGAGCCATCAGGAAAGTGTTTCCCAAAAGGAATCCATATCTATATGGTGACGTGCTAGGGGATGGGGATCTCATAGAGAAAATAAATTGATCAAACTGGCCTCCATGGATATCTAATCTAGGCCCATCCCTATCACCTATCAATTTATAAAGGGCCCTCTCCCAGCTATGTAGAGTAGGCCATTAGGCCCCTAGATAGTGGTGGGCATTCAAACCATTTATAGATGAGATGGGGGGTCTACCATCCCTATAGATCTGTATAGTGAATAACTTGAATTTATCCCATATATAACCAACCATCCACACATATCCATCTGATACAAACCCCTAAAACAAGAATAATGAAGATATATATCTATATGCTCCCAATAAATAGATCCTATTTAACTCTATATGGTGGCCTCCCCCTCCCTATAAATATGATATTATCTTATCTTGAGTGTAGCCCCCTGGGGGCCACTATTGCCTTAGGTCCACCATTCCTTTGTACCCATATAATCTATGGGAGGGATTAATTAGCCTTATATGAGGCCTTCTAAATAAACTTAGTCTAAACCATTCACATCCAATTTATCATTTCTTGATAAACCCCATTCATAGAAACATACCTATAGTGATATGCTTGGAAAGGTTTTGGTATGGGACATTACAAAGAGGGCCTGCACAAGGCTATTTTTGGGGAATTTAGAAAACCCCATGAGAAACATGACCTTATCTTTAGGAAAAACCCTAAATCCACCCTAAGGTTTACTCTTCCCCCAATCCCTAAAGTAGATATACCATCTTTTCCATCTAACACCTCTTCCTCAATTGATAGCATCATATCCATTTAGCCTAGCTTTTTTTTAGTCAATGTTATTTCCATAGAGCATCTCATCTATCAATGTGATGGTGAGGTCCACACTATTCCTCTATCTTACCTTGACATAATATGGTAGGATCAATGTAAAATCCCTATTCTTTAGTGCCAAGATGATGAGTCCATCTTAACTCATTTAGGTGATGAGAACTTTCATCTACATAAAGCCCTCCCATCAAAAACCTCTAGTCATCTAAATCATGCCACTATTCACATTAACATAGGGTCCCTAAAAATTCCATGCATCATTAAAGTTAGTAAATCCTTAGATCCTTGAGAATATCAAGACTTCATTATGTTTATATTTGATAATAATGAGGCATTCTATTAGACCTATAGTGATATGTCTGGTATTGATCCTATCATCATCATCTATAATATTGTTACATTTAATGATGTTAAGCCTGTCAAGAAAAATATTCAAAAGAAGCATCCTCATATTGCACTCTTAGTCAAATAAGAGTTACAGTGTTTCCTATCTATTAATTTTATCTAACCCATTGATTACCCTTAATGGGTATATACCATCAACCCTGTAATGAAGCCTACAGGGAGATTTTGTATTTGTATTGACTTTTGAGACCTCAATATTGCTTGTCCAAAAGATGACTTTCCTCTCCCTAATATTAGTTAGTTAGTAGATTTTACCATTGGACATTAAATGTTTTCATTAATGGATGGTTTTTCTAGATACAATCAAATCTTTATCACACTAGAAAACTAGCATAAGACCTCATTTATTACTCCATTGGGGACTTTCTACTATCACGTTATGTCATTTGGTCTAAATAACATAGGAGCCACCTATCATAAATCCATGACCTATATTTTTCACCATATTATCCATAATATTGTGAAGAATTATGTAAATGACCTCCTTGGTAAATCAAAGTTATGAAAATATCACCTCTCCTTTCAAAAGGTTATGTTTGATTGCCTAATCTAATTTCAAATCCATTTAAACTCCAACAAATGGATTTTTGGAGTATTAAAAGACAAACTCGTAGGATTTATTATCTTCATCCATGGGATAGAAGTTAAACCAACTAAAATCAAGGCCATCTTATAAATACCTCCTCTATCCAATCTCAATTAACTTCATAGTTTACAAAGTAAATTTCAATCTATTCATCATTTTATATCCTAGTTATTTGATCATTATCAGCCTTTCCACCACATTTTAAGAAAGGGTATCCATTTTAAGTGGGATTTTGGTTCTTAGTAAGATTTTAAAGCTCTTAATATCTACCTTCTATCACCACCTATTCTCACCCATCCAAAGAAGGACAATTATTCTTATACATCTCCACTACTGACCATGCCCTTAGAGCCATGCTTACCCATCATGATGAATAGCATAAATAATAGCATATGTATTATATTATTCATAAACTCATTAAATATGAGACACATTATTCTCATACTAAAAATTTATTTTTATCTCTTATTTTTATCACTTCTAAATTGTGACATTATCTCCTCAATCATAAGATTTACATTATTACAAGCACTAATATTTTGAAATTCATACACTCCAAACCTTATCAAAATCATCAAATTGATAAGTGGCTTATGCTTCTATAAGAATTTTATGTAGATTTTATTTATCAAAATTTATTAAAATGTCAAATTATTGCTGGTCAACTTGATAAGGCACCCCTTCTTGATAGTCAACTTGTTAATTGTGAATTTATCAAAAAATCTACAAACTCCACATCTCAAATATATCCACAATATCAAATGAATCTTTTCAGTAATGGATCCAAATGTGAACATGGTGGGAGAGCTATAATTATATTAATTCCTCTTGATGGGATACCTATCCCTCTATCCTTTAAACTTGATTTTGACTATACTAACAATATGCTAGAGTTTGAGGCTTTAATCATAGGTCTCTAAACCACTTTGGCTTTGGTTAGTAAAAAAATAATTATTTATGGTGATTCTTGGATCATGGTTAACCAAATAAAAGGCATCTATTAGTGTAAGAATGATACTATTCAAAAATATAAAATCTTAGCTGATAAATTAGTAGATTCCTTTGATCAATATGTTATCCAAGCTACCCCTCAATAAACTTAAAAATGTGTGGATATCATGGCCTCCCTAGCCTATATTATCCCATATTCGTCTTATTAGTCAAAGTTGTTTATCCTTATTCATAGGATTAATCAACCCTCTTTTACCAAAATTGACCTCCCATCCATCCACAATGTAGAGGAGAATCCCTCATATCTCTAGTATTTACAGATATTTGATTATTTATCCAAGGGGATTTCTCCTCTAAACCTATTAATAAATTATAAGTGAGCCTTTCAACATCATATCACCCATTTTTTCATATTGTGGGGTGTCCTTTACAAACATGGTTTTGATAGCATTCTTTTTTGTTGTCTTCAAAATCATGAAGCTACACTTTCTATTAAGGAAGCTCATGATGGATCATGTGGAGGACACTTTAATGGGCATGTTATCTCTAGAATAATCTTACATTTGGGTTATTATTGTCCCAATTCAAATAAATATTATTGTGATTACATTAAGAAGTGTATCAAATGTTAACAACATGCTAACTTATCCCATATCCCTAGCTAAGACTTGTAAGTCATTCAATACTTTTGGCCTTTCTGTTAGTGGGGGATTGATCTTATGAAAAAAATTAATCCTAAATCATCTTAGCATCATGGGTTTATTGTTACCATAATTGAATACTTTACTAAGCTGGTAGAGGTTATCCCCTTTGTCTTGACCAAAGTAGATAAAATCATTGAATTCATTACTCAACATATTATTTGTCATTTTAGCATCCCTCATAAGATCATCACAAATAATGGAAAATATTTTACAAATAATTTTTTTTAAGAACTATGTCATTATTTTAGTATTAATATTAGTTTTTCCTCACATTATTATCCCCAAGCTGATGATTAGGTCAAGACATCCAACAAAACCCTAACCAAAATCTTGACCACAATAGTCAATGAAGCAAGTAAAAATTGGCATTTTCATGTTCCCTATGCCTTATGGGCTTATTAGACTAGTATTTAAACCCATATAGGTGCTACACATTTTTATTTAGTCTATGTTACTAAAGTTTTACTTCCTCTTGAAGTTCAAATTCCATACCTTTAGATCTCCCTAAAGGATATCATTTCCAAAGAGGATTTTTATCAGGAAAGACTCACCAAACTTGAACTCTTAGATGAGTGTCATTTAGATGCACTTGACCATCTACATATATATCATGAATAAATTAAACATTATTATAATAAACACTTAAAGTAATGTGAATTTAACATTGGTGATCTTATTTTAAATTAAAATCAATATGTGACTAATATGGAAAAAGCAAAAGGGGAAAATTTAATCCAAATTGTATTGGACCATATATGGATTTGGGGCATATCACTTAGCCTCTCTTGATGGAAAATTAGAGTGACAACCTCTTTAATCCTTGTACTTATGTCCTTTCTACTGGTAATCAATATTAATCATTTTGGTTAGCCTAGTTTAGTTTCTAGGTAACATATCCCTCTTACTCTTATACTCAATAATGATATCTAGAAACATATGATTATCCAAAAGATTTTCTTATTAGTAACCTTAAATATGAATACCTTGGATCTATTAATAGCATGATATAATTGGATAAGGTTCATCCATTATGGGAAGAATCTCCAAATCATTTTTCCCTAAAATCCATCCTTATCACTAAATTCCTTTTAAGAATATGTGATTTTTATCTTGTCTATCAAAAGCTTTAAGAAATTGTCCTAGGGTACCTAAGTCTATTACATAAATCAAAATAATATTGGGATTAAAAATCAAAATCATAGCACCTATAAAATCAAAATAAAATTAAAATGAATAGATTTTTATATTGAAGGACAATTATATTAATCCACAAAATTTGTAAAAAACATATTAAAAGCATAGACTGATCCCTTGAAGGATAGTTGTTTCAAAAAATCATATCTTAATATATATACCAATCCATCAAAGGATGGATATCATGTATAAATAATCCCTAGAAGTATTCTTGCATTGATCAACTTTCTTAATTTGGTAGACTTCCCAGACTGATTAGTCTACATGAATTGGCACATTGGGATTCTAGGTTAATCCTTAGTTTTAGGTATATAAGATAGAAACACTTTATTCTTATAACCCATTCCTTATCATATCCTAAAGTAAATAAATCATATCCTAAAATTGGTGGACCTTAAGTTGTTAGGAATTTCATTATCACTAAGTTAAGGATGCATGTGCATCACTTTTAAATGGTTTTCAATGGGTCATGATATGAGCCAGTTAAACTAACATAAGCCTTTTTTGTAAATTTAATTAAAAAAATACCATCCATAAAATCAACACATTATCTAAAATCGATAATCAAATAATATCACCATCCATAAATCCATAATCACATAAATCCATAAAGCATAATCTAACTAAACCATAAGCATAATCATATTCATGTTAATCATAAGTATATTAATGTATCACATCCATAATCCATGACTAATTTATAACACACAAGAAAATACATATAAAATTTCATAATTTAACTCATCTAATTAAAAAATCACATAAAAACTCATAATCATCTAATCTAATCTATAATAATTAAATCATCACATGTAAAAATCCATAATCTAATTACATCCATCCATATCCATAAGCATAATAATCCATTAATCACATGATCCATAACAAATCCATAACTCAATAATCACATAATCCATCTATAATCCATAACAAATCCATAAATCAATAATCACATAAATATATAATCCATAACATCACACAATCTATAAACAATATAATAATCCATAAATGGCATAGTCCCTAACATCCATAAAAATAATCCATCCATAAATATAATAACTTGAGTATCCATCAAATCATTTAATCCATAATCATGAAATATATATATCAAAAACTGATGTACATCAAGGTGTTTGAATACATGTCAATGGCTCTCTAGCTAGTCCAAATATAATACACACACACACACACACACACACACACACACACACACACACACACACACACACACACACACACACACACACACACACACACACACACACACACACACACACACACACACACACACACACACACACACACACACACACACACACACACACACACACACACACACACACACACACACACACACACACACACACACACACACACACACACACACACACACACACACACACACACACACACACACACACACACACATGTAAATCTATAAAGTGAAATCTTATCTACTCAAGTGAATACTCGATTGAGCTCCACTCCCATCTCTACCCCCACATTGACCCCCATCTCTATCCTTATCCCTCCTCTATATGACACTCCCCATGGTGATAGATCTATAAGAGTGCACCTTGAGGACTTAACCTATGTAGTTTTATAAGTTACATAGTAGGGAGTCTCTAGTAGATGATCTAACACAATACACTCATAATATCTCAACTCCACTGCTAGCTCCTGATATAAATCTATGCTCATTTTCCCCATTGGCCTCATGCTTAGCCTTGTCATATCCCTAGTTAATTAACTATATTTATGGCTCCCTCTCCTCCACCTACCTCTTTAGTGTCTCTAGAGCTGCCCTATATCTATCATGCTCCTCCACCACCATGTCATGACTTAGTTATATGGAATCTAATCCTACATATAATTTATCTCTATGAACCCTCACCATATCTTACTCTATATATGTTATACTTAGAGCCCCCTATGATGCCATTAAATGACCATCAAAGTAGGCACACCACTCCCATAGTATGTCTCTCTCCACAATAATCTTTTCTACATCTATCTCCTCCTCCTCATCTCCTCCAACCTCTACCCCAACTAATTTATCTCCCATCTCATCTCTTGTCTCCTCCCCTATCTCCTTAGAAGTAGAATCTTCCACCTCTGCATCTTCCATTTCCTTATCCTCCCCCTTGGCATTGCCAAACTACCATATCCTACCATGACTCCCACTGGTCTACCCACCAAGATGTATATGCAAGTGTCCATCCTTCATCCTCTACATCTTCCCCTGATGGCACCTAATCCTCCTCCACTAGGATGTATCCTATCATTAATCTCAATAATTCCCTCTATATCTCATCCCACTTGTATAGATGTGGGTTCCATAGGATGTCGTACACCAAACCAAATTATCACCACACTTAGCCAAAATTGAGGTACTCCCACTAATCTCTTTTCCTCCCTATTACACATCTCTCCCTCCAAATCCCTATCAAATCTACCTCTATCCTTGGCCATTCTAAAAATCATAAATATGGCCTTTAGATGATATCTCTATCCCTCAATCCCTCCAACACTCCCTTATAATAGTCAAGATCTCTAACAATGCCATCTATAAATTTGTGCTATAAATTAGCCTTCCACCATAGGAAGGCCATGTTTTAGTCAGTCTCATACCATCGTATATATGGGGTACCTATGGGTCACACTACCCAAATATGCCTACATGCATAGCACTATAATAACCAAACCATATTGCCTCTACATCTTCTAGCCTCAGATCTCCCTAGATAAATATGTTAATAGAGTGGGTACCCAAGCAAAAATAGTATGATGATCTAGAATATATGTAATCACTCCCATTAGGCCTCATAGAAATATTTTACCCCCTAAGTCTAGAACCATGTAGTAGGAGATCACTAGCATCATCATCATCATTATACCTCTCCCTACTATTTCTACCCTAGATAGTGGCCCAAAAGTGAAACCCCCATTAAAATTTTTGATCTCAGCCACATCATCACTATACAATCATTTTAGGGATGTATCTTGACCCTACTCATCTTAAAAACTATTGGTGCTCCCTACATTGAAAGTTGTAAAATATTATAAATGTCCTCCTCGATGATGGTCATCTCACTAGTAGGCATCTATAAGATCCAAATCATGATGTCCCATCACTCTATCAATGCCACCATCAATCTAGTGTCTATATGGATGCATCGATAGTGACATACCCCTCCTAGGCCTATGGCCTCTAGGTGGGCCTAGTCATAATCACTAAGTTTCACTCATAGATCCTCTAATAATGGTGGTACTCAATCCTACAATCATAACAACCCTCATGCCTATCATCAATATCCCCTATAAGCCTATAAATTTCCTAAAAACCTTAGCTTAACAATATAACTATACCCTAATCCCTTTGGTGAGAATCAGTGCTAATTCTTTATGGATTGGCATCTTTCTCCTAGATTAGTGTCATTTTGATGAAAAAACATCGATTCCCTATGAATTGTTATCGATTCAGTAAGGAATCAATGTTGATTCTGTAGTTCCCTTTCTCCCTAGCCTAACCTATATTTAGATCCTAAAAACCTTAAAAACCTTAAAATTTTCAAAAAATTAATAAAATACATGACCTACCTCATCTTAAGAGCATCATCATCATCATGAACCACTGTCACTGGCAACCATTTCATCTTGTAAAACTTTTTTCATTTGAACTCTAAGGTTTCTTTTGGGACTATTAGATTAAAAATGAGCCATTTTTTCATTAGACTTGCCTTTATACTCTAGTTTAGATAAGCACCAATCTAGATCATTTCCATTCATCTTGATTATCACTGATTCATATTAGATCAATGTTGATTGGCCCCTTTTTGCACTACTGCTACTATCATGTATATCTAGTCTTTCTCCTTAGCTATTCATAATTCCTTACCACATTTAGTTTATTATTTTACCCATACCATTTCAGGTTTGTGGATTTTGATCCACTGATGATCCCATAGCCTACATAAGGCATGTACTCTTTTGTGTATCTCCCTCTAATGGGTCTCAAGAGTCTATTCTCCACTAAGATAATCTATCTATAGGTAGTGCACACAACATTTAACACATTGGATGCTTTGGTCAACCAATCTTATCATTATTCTCTTATTTATCCTTTGCTAATCCTATTTGTTCATAGTTGTGGCATCTAGTTATAGGATTTACTTTGGGGTATCTTTGCATGTATTATCTTTCATCATGTTAGTCCAAAATGTATGCTTCATGTTATGCATCCATTTTTATTAGAGATTGTCTATTATTTATTATCCCATCCAATTTTATACCTATCATCTAGTCTTTATCCTCCACTAGTCCCTATTTTGAGGAGGGATACCTCCTCACATAAACCCAAGGTAGTGAACCCTTCATAGTTTTTGTCTCATGGCATGTATCTTATACCTCTCCAAAAAAAGGGGAAAATGTAGACACTATAATTTTGTACCAGTAGGGATGATTATTTGGGTGTCATAGGTCCTTTTATATTTAAATCCTTAAATAATCCCTATCTAAAATTTTGGACAATTTACCATTTACCCACCTATTAAATAACTCTTACTCTTACCCCTTTACCATTCCTAAACCCCTAAAACTAATAATAACCTAGAATTTACCCATATAACCACTTCATCCTACGTGAAATCATTGTAAATGAATTACACCCATTCTCAACCTATTCTCATCCAATGTTGCAAAAATGTTCCATTTTGAGTGAATTAGTGATGATTCCCCCATGATCTACACTAATTTTCTAGATCAACATCAATCCATCAATACATAGCCTATGTTTACATTCAGGACAAAGCCTAAGCATTAAGAGACTCAAATTATTTTTTTATTTACTCATAACCTTGACAATAGTTATACCAATACTTTGCTAAATTTTTAGCTCATCTAATCACATCCTCTATGCAACTAGAACTACTTCCTATGCTCATGGAAGGTTACCATTCCATTCATGGCCAATTAAAAGGTAAGTACTACATTTTGATTCTATCATTATCTTTTAATCATTAATTATTTAACTATCCATTTGATCTATTAATCCTTGTTATCAGCATTTGTAACTTATTTAATCCATTTCTTTCATCAAAAATTGTCTCATTTCCTATTATATATTTATTAAATTTAGACATAGAGAATTGATGTCAAGTCATTTTGAATTGGTATTGATTATGTTGATCAACACCAATCCTATCAGGATCATCATTAATCTATTGTGCTCAATACATAGGATCTGAAACCCCATCTTAAGCATTTATTGTCAATTATATTTGGTTACTTTTGTTTAAACATGGCTTTCTCCCTAAAGATGACTTTACCTTTTGTATCCCATAATGTGACTAGCATCCTTCATCTCCCTATAATCCCTCAACCTTTATTTGTAAATCAAAATCACATAGCATTTATGCTAGCCATGTGTGCCATCATTTATGCACCCTCCCATGAATCCTATGGAGAATCATTAGCCATTATTTAGGATGATGTAGATTTTTCTTTTGCTTACTAGGAAGAATACTTTATTTACATTATTAAAGTAATCAAGGAGGAAAATCTTGATTAACATTATGATCACATCATTTATCTATTTTTAATTTATTATGTTTTTATTTCACTTAATTACATAAATAGTGGATTTAAATCCATCTAAGGAAGTGTACCACTTCTTATAATTGATCTCCAATCAGGCAATCCACCCTTCTCTTTATTAATCTATTTTTGTCAAGTTTCCACACGTGTGTAGGTTAGCCTTCTTAGTCAAAAATGAGTTTTCACTATCATTTGATTCTAATAGTGTGTAAATGTCTTCTAATCCATATATAACATCATAAACCCTATTATTTCATGTTTTGAGTAAATCATATTTCAATTCAAAGAAAATGAAAACTACTTAAATAGCATGACCTTTTGCATTCCCTTCTATATATATTCTTGATATGCATATTCATAATGATAATCAAAATCCAATAGATCTAAGGTATAAGTATCAAGTTATCAAAATATGTCCAAGTTATCCTTAGTTATGACATGCACATGATGTATGCAATCTTCAGTTGGTGCATGATCTCCTATTACTACCTATCAAATTGTTTGTAAGGATAAACATAAATCATTCCATGGAGAAGAAAATGAAAATTTTGGAAGTAAACCATGTGTGATATGCTCTTAGATATCATTTCCTATGTGGTTTTATTGATGGATGTAGCACACCCTAACCCTTGTGCATAAAGTGACATAAAATGCATGAATCCATAAGGATTTTGGTAAAAATGTTTCTTCGTTACTCTAAAGTCTTTCATAGTTTGTTATATGGTCTTATGTAGAAGCAACACCATCATAACTCAAGGTGGCATGACCATAATTGTCATGGTAGAAGTGATAGTGCATAATAGAGTATACTTATTGCTATGTCTATAATTGGTCTCAATGAGTAGACAACCATCAAGTATTTGTTTTTTAAAACACAAAGTTGAGCATGTGAAAATGTTCACATTCACTAACATAACATTATTTTAATTGATACAAGTACTCTTTGAACCTAATTATACCATGGAATCAAGGTGCATGTTCTAACCTCAATGTTGGTAGAGTAATTATGCAAACATTTTCTAGCACTGAGCTAACTAGGGGAGGAACTTATGTGGCTATCAAGGACACCACAAACATGTCTTGTAAGATCATGTGCTCCTTGATTCCATTGGTCATAAGAAATACTTATAGTTCTAAAATGGATTATGCATCTTCCCATTATGATATGCCATCAGGAGTAGGATCCACACGTTCATTACCTTGAGTAGTGATGTTATAAATATTATTGATATCATCATTAACATTGATATATTCTATAAATGGAGGCACTTGGTCATTATTTTGAGGGATGACCATGCACTAAGTGTCATTATAAAATATGATAGAACACTTCTTGAAATGTAAGTCAACATTATTAGCATAGTACTAAGGTCTACCTAAGAGAGAATGAAATTCATTAGCTTTAGTAACCTGAATAAATTCAAAGTCATCATAAAATATGATACCTAAGATGTTAAAATTGACATCTTTAAGAATGCCTATAGGCAATACACAAGTATTATTGGCCATAAATAAAACATGTGGGGAAGGTTTCAAAGTGGATCTCCCCATTTTTTTTCTAGGCATCCTTTGTTAGAACATTAACCTCCATGCTAGTGTCTACCATTACATCATGGATCATCTATCCATCAATAGATACATTTTCAAAGAAATTTCTATCAAATTCCACATTTAGTTATACATGAGTCTCTTATATATGCACATGGTTCAAGTGGTGATTCTCTAAAGGATTTAAAATTTGGTGTTGTAACCATTTATTTAGGAGATGAATGATGTATTCACTAAGGAATAACTTGTACAACTCAAAAAATTCATCATGCCCTGAGTTTATGGGTACCATAACTTTTTTGCATCTTGATAAGCATGGAAACATCCTTGTCTTTCAAGAACTAAATTTATCCTTAAAGCTCCTGTATAAATTCCATTATGTCATGAAACACCTATTTATAAAATTGGCCATCTAGATAGTGTTGTGCACAAGTTTATTAATGTTGAACCTTTTCAACATGTGGATTTCAAATAATAGGTTTAAAATGAGTGTCACTCTAAGTAGTGATATTGATCTTGGGTCCAACTAGTGGAGTTATAGGGTGTGTTTTCCACTTAGTATTTTCAATATTTGCAATACATATCTTTTAAGTTCCCTTCTCATTATGTTCTTTGATTAATAGCAGCATACAAGTCTAGCCATTTTTCTAGTTGAAGCTCATTTTTACAAAAGGCATAAATAGGGTAGACTATGTAATTACACTAGTATTTTTCTAGAGATCCACACTTACAACATGTATTAGGTGGAATGTGACCACCTACTCATCCATTTTCATGCGCTCAACCTCTAAAATATCAACTCCCACTAGTTTCCTATGTATTAGCTATAAAATCATGGAAATTACCTCATGCACATACTTCATCAATCTCATCAATGACTTGGAAGTCATTATTATCATGGGTTTATGCATCACATATCTTATAATATAGTGAAACTTTTTCTTGGGTGAAATACTAAAGAAAATGGATTTGTACATCATCTTCTTCCTTTCATATTTCATAGGACTATTTTAACAAAGCATGAACATTCCTTTATGGATAATTTTTCATATTATGACTCTTTACTTCATAATCAATACACCATAGGCTACTATGAGTGTCATGAGCATTTTATGTTGTAATCTTCTCTAGTTGAGAAGCCATAGTAGTAGTTTGGACCTCTATAAATTTAGTAATTCTCATGTCTATACTTCTCATAACATTATCATGGAGGGCATCTTCTAATGCCTCATGTATATCAATAAAGGTCTTGTGGGGTAAGGCTCATAAAAAAAAGAAGTATTAACCCTCCCAAAAACCATTAATTATTCTATGTTGGATTGATATCAAATGATAGATTGGAAATAAATATTTTTAATTAATCATCATATATATACACACTCTCACTTCTTTTTTTCTTATTATATTTTAAAGTATCAATACTTTGTGTTCAAACTTGAAAATGTTAAATTCCTAAAGAAAAGTGGTTTTCAATAGCTCAATTTACAAAATCTTATTAAGGATAAAAATTTATATACCATTTGTGTAAGGCATCCAATAGGGTAGTTTTAAAGTGATTTGATTTATACTCAATATAAATTATGCCCCATAGCTACCAAATGAGTTCACAATTGTGAACATATTTAGCTATATTTTCAACACTTCAATACTCAGGAAGATGAAGTGTCATCTCATAGTAAATTATAGGTACATTATGTGGTTTTAGTGGACCCTATGGTGGTGATCCTCAAATTTTTTTAAAACCTTATGGTGGAGGTCTGCCAATTCCTCCCAAGCCACCTCCTTTACCTCTAGTAGAACCACAACTTGTACTATCTCCTATGCCTTATAGATAATAAGTAGCACTTGAAACATTGGGTGTTAAGTGAGGTTGATCAATTATATTTGGAATTATATTTTTCCCACTAATTATATTTGGTCCACTTGGCATTCCAAGGTTAGTCAGATGTCTTAACTTTGATATAAAGGTAAAGGCTAATGGTAAATCTAGTTGGCCTTGTTGTAAAACTCTAGTTTAAACTTGTATTACCATAGTCTCTTCTATGGATTTGACTTAAAACTCAACTTTACACTCTACACTATTAGTATCCTAGTATTTTATAATAATTATATCAAACTTAGATGCATGAGTGTGCATTATGATGTTGGAATTGGGCCTAATTGCATTAGGTTCCACTATCACCAATGGTTCTCCTATGTCTTTTATGTGTACCTATGCTAATGAATGATATGGATCCATGGTTAGGGAGTACTCAATATTCATTTCCAAGTTCTTAAGTATTCTCTCATAACTTATAAGATCCTCTTATTTTCCCTTGGGATCATTACCTATCATGGCCTTATGCCTGGACTCATTGTACTTACACTTTCACAGTTCTCTCTAACTAGCATCCATGTTGAACTACCAATGTATACCCCTTATATTATTTGATCTAATCTAATCCTTATCATAAGATACCTATGATATTGGGAATTCATTAAAAATGGGAAGGTAGTGATAACTACAAACTTTCATCCTTCATTTTAGGACTAATTTGGGATCAACTCAAAGCATAGATATGAGTATTAGAATTCAAAAATAGAATTTACATGAATAATATCCAAGAGATGCACTATTACCACTGGTATTTCAATACACTATACTTCACATAGGTTAATGATAGTTTTGAATACTTGTGTTTTGTGATTATTCTTTCTAAACACAAGGGAAAAGGGGTATTTCAATTCCACCAGATAAACACAAAAGATAAGGAAGGGTAATGTAGATAAGGGAAACCTCAAGGTATAAAATGAGATTAGTGCAATGTTCATTAAACCAAGTGACTCTTCCATAGTTATACCAATGTATACCAAGTTTCACTAGAGTTCTACCTCCAAGAATATATAATGGGGAGATTTTAAGGGAACCTGTAGTATGCATTCAATATGAGTTCCAACCAAAGATGATTACTAGGGGTTTATTTTCAAAAACACATAAATTCCATATGAGAATTTGCATCTAGGCATACAAATCATTATCACTACCAAAAGATAATAAAAATAACTCACACAAATATTATAATAGCTAAATGCATCATAACCATGACAAACATAAAGTAGTAATGTGTTAATATAATTAACCTAGCAGTGATAATGATTCAAACATGAATATGAAAGAAAATTGAAATACAAAAGAGACTCTCTTATAGAAAAAATTATTACATTCATTAAAAGAGTGAATTTTTTCTACAATAATTGATCTAGGCCACTTATATAGTCTAGAGTGATGAAGGAAATATAGGTGAAATCATGGAAATAATCTAACAACACTTTTGAGTAATTTTTTGGTCAATCCACAAAATAGAATATGGATCTTCTTAAATAGATAAGTATTGGGGCTCACCTCCAATAAGAATGAGGATCCCATTCTTTACCATGATGACCACTCAATATAGTTAGAACCATGTTTCAAAATTTAAACTTAAACAAATCCCTACAAATTTATAATATATTTATAGGGGACCACTAATTGACATGAGGAAGTAGCTAAGAGGGACCAACTCTTAACTTCTTTGACTAAGTGCTCCTAACTTCCAACATGGATACCAAGAGGTTGAAATCCTTATCTATCTTAGATAGGTTTATTGGAGGATTCCTAAAGATCACCTTAGCCTGAGCTACCAATCTCTAGGAGATTTAGATATTCACTTCTATTAAGGCTTTAAATTTGAAGACTTGTTTGATGATTATATTAGACTAAGTTGATAGGTCCAACACTACCTAGGATCCTTCTTAATTTTCCTTGGCCACCTTTTCCCTTATAACCTAGTCAAACTAACCTAAGTGGACCCTAAATTCTCCTTGGTCGATCAAGGTGCCATCTAGGTGGAATAGCACAAAGATATTAACCTCTCTAAAGTTTATCAATATCCTATTCTTGAAATATTCTAAGGGTCATATTATAGTGTTAGCCAAGGATAACCATTACTCTATTGATTCTTTCATGTCTTGGGCATAAGTTTGGTAAAACCCTAGGTCTGAGGTTGGAATTAATTTTATCTCTAAAAACATTCTTTTATTGATGATCACCTACAAATTTTATTACTTCTCATTGATCCACATGATCCTCCCCATGTAGACCTACATCTATTATATAAGTGAGTTAGTCTTGACCTAGGTTTATAATAATTTCCCAAGGATTGAGAAAAGTCATAAGAGGGTGTGATTGACCTACAAGATTAGTCAGATCAGGAACATGATTTTAAATTGGGCATTAAGGGTCTAGACTAGGCTTTACATGTCCTTGATGATCTTCTCAAACATATCATGTGTAATGTGAATTATATATAGTGGGTACTCAACCATATTTTCCTCTCTAATGGTAGTCCTCACCTTGGTGAGGGAAAATAGATCCTTTTTGGGTCTACCATATCACTAGGTTCTCCTCCTAGATAAATCTCTATGTAATAATCCTCTTCATGATCTTGGAGGCTCTATCAAAATTCCACTATACATTTGGGTCACCTAAGACATCCATATATGTTTAATATGACCCTAGGACCATCCCTTGAGTTTTGGAGGCTGTAGAACGTGTGGCTAAAATGGTGGTGAAGGGTGGAGGGCAAGGTGGATGGAAGATGGAGGAAGTGGAAGGAGTGAAAGAGGAAAGGAGTGGAGGTGGAATGGGCATAGGATTGAAAGGAGGGAGAAAAAAAGGAAAGGCCTAAAGGAACATTTAATTTTACCATTATTCCTAAGTGAGGTTCACCTAAGGTAGAATTACCCTTGGCAATGTGTCATGGAACATTAGGGAAGAGATAGGCTAGTTGAAGGTGAATCCTGTGAGGCCTTTGGTAAGAGAGAGGGGGCTAAGGAGCCAATCATCAGGTTATTTCTATTGGGGATATAATATTATATGAGACCTATGGAGGAGGTGGAGGTGCATCTAAAGGCCTTTGGGTTAGAGCTATATTATGGGTTAATGTTTACTTCTTCAACCTCTTTCCCAATTCAACTTAGAGTGATGCAGCAGATGGTCTGACTGGGATGGTAGGGGTCATAGGGACTGATGGTAGAAGACTTACAACCATGGAATGGAGCATCATTCTAATTTAAGGGGGGTCTAAGAGGGTCCTTTCTAAAAGTGGTCTACTCTCAAATTATGTGGTCTTGTATGTTGTTAGAGGAATACCCAAGGGTGGCACCAAGAGGATTCCAAATTGTGAGATGGAAGGAGTGGAAGGGAATGAGGAAGTGAGGAATATCAAAAGGATTGAGGCCAAGGGTACTTACATTAAATATGAGAGGGGATAAATGGAAAATATATGAGGCACCACTTATGATGCATGCAAACTAGTGGGTTCTTAAACTGGGTGTTAGAATAAGGCAAAGTTGAGGGGTGAAAGGGAAATGGGAGGAGATGGAGGAGTGAGAGGAGGAACTTGTATGGGTACCTACTAGGTGCCTCATTTTGAGATCTCTCTCAAGATGCTATCCATAAAAAATCTTAGTCATTATGATGTTAATGGTTGAGTGGAATGTACTTAAGATTTCTTGCATCATGTAGTCCAGACTCAACTCTATCATGACCTAGTTACTAGTACTATTAGAGAAGGTGGAGGTGGATATCAAGGAATAAAGAAAGGAGGTGGAGGTAGAATTAGAGCTTTGGGCACATTAATTATTAGAGGAAATGGATCTTGAGATGGAATTTGAGATTGAGGGGGAGAAGGTGGTGGTATGCCCTGCAATATTCTCTTGGAGATAGTCAAAGTTGTATTTAAGTCCTCCATATACCAAGCAAGAGATGGAAGAGTTATGGATGGACCCACCTAGTCCTTATTCCATTTATTCTTCATTGATACTATATAGGATAACACCATTTGGTCATTTTTGATGTTTAATTAGATCTCATCATCATCTTTAGATTGGTGGTTTTAGTTAATGTCGAGTTGAGCAAAGTATTGTGCCAAATGGGCTTGGATCACCCCTTTAGGTTCCCATTTTTAGATTTTAAATTTTATAACGGTGAAGGAGTCTCATTTAGATGTTATATTTTTTATCAAAGAGAATTTATGATAGATGTAGTTTTTATAGTGATTAGTAATTGTGGGCATGCCTTATGTTGACACTATATCCAAAACCCAAAGATGTCATTCACCAATTGATAGATGATCTCCTATTATATTAAGTGAGCAGGGATATAATATGTCAAGTGTAGGGAGTCTTGGAGAAATCCTATGACCTAGATTAATATGTCATCTTTACAAATCTAGTAGTCCATAATGGTTATGATGGAGTCCCAAATTGTATTTTAGAGCTAAGGTATAAGAGCTTCATTGACTATCTAGTGTACCACCAGATAGAAGTTCTCATATATGTCTTAGATGTGCTAGTATAAATAGTGGCCATACAACTTATAAAATACCATGTGGATGTTTTGGCCACTAGTAACCCATAACAGAACGGATAAAGGTTTGACCAAGAGCATCCCATTGATTACATATAGCGAGTAGCTCATCATGTATAAGTTGCCTCTAGTTTGGGTGTATGTAATGGCATAGACCAAATTTAAGTTGATCAAACCTCTGATGTCTAGGATGTCTGAATGTGTTAGGATAATATGTAAGAGATTCACCCATAAATCATTGATGTGCTAGTAATATGATTTCCAAAACAACTAGTTCATTAGGATCATGCCTACTTTAAAATCCTACTAAAAGTTGTGAATGGTGTAAGCATTGATTTTCTCTTTGTTGACAAACTTGGAGTCATGGTTCTCAACCTAGTCATGGAGGATGTCATATATTGGTTATGTTTGGATCTAGATTAAAACTATCATTGCATCATAGGAGAAAGAGAATTATAGGAGGAAGTACTATGCCTTGAAGACATTCCCAGATATGTCAGTATCTATTATTAAGATTTGGTTGTGAAGATCTAGTTATTAAAAACATCTTACATGTAGATGGCCTTGTCGATGATGTCACCTAGTAAGTTGGCACATGGAATTGCCTTTAGTTTAGCTATGTCTTTATGGATATTTCCCTTCTTATAAAACTAAAGGGAATTCTCATACTTATCTAGTTGGTTATCTATATCAATATAATCTTTAAGGACCCACTCAATTACCTTAAATATATTAGTATAGTGATTGTACTCAATTATACCAATAGAGAAGGTGGTATCTTAGTACTTAGGTTCAACCTTTGGGTTGGAAGATGTATCATCCATTAGAGTAGGATAAAGGGGTAATTGGGAATCTTTAAGCATGGGAGGTGTAGAATGCATGGGTTATGTGGAATTTTAGAAGCAAGGAGTTAGATTTTTCTTCAAAGTCAATAGTGATAACTGTTAATAGGTTTCCTTCATGTTTTATAAGCACATGCATGTATCCCCCTACATTGATGGCATTTGAAGGCTCACTTATTGTGAATTTGAATTTGAGTTGGTGGATTATCTTTATTTAATTCTAAATATATAACTAAATTCAGAGCTCATGATCCTCTACCTTCATCTAGATATAGTAATAGTGATGGGATGTTTTGAAATTGTCTAATAAATTTTATCTTCCCATTCACTTAATTCTCAACATGTGGTAGGCACATAGTCACATCTCTTAGAGGATTTTAATCTAACTCTTACTTTTTGACACATGTCATTCACTCATTGTTCCTCTCAGTAATGTTTACCACCTAGGCATGGTTCCATACTCCAGGTCATTACCCTAGGCTAGGTGATGTTTCACATGAGGTTACATCTCACACCTTAATTATTTTTTAAGTCTTATTTTTAATTCATTATGAGTTTCCCAAGGTGTCAGGTGGTAATTAGTTCATCTACATACTAGGTGATGTGGCACATTTTCATTCAATTAGTCTCTCTCAAGCTTTGACATCTCTAACATGCCTAGGGGATTGGGTACTCTAACTCAAGTTGATGTGGCACCTTATCACTAGGCTAATATTTTTTAGGCTTTAACATCTATAATAGGTCTAGGGGATTGGCTACTCTGACTCAAGGTGACATTGTGCCTTTTTATTTTGTCAATATCTACCAGGCTCTAACATCTTTGAGAGGTTTAAGATATTGGTCTCTCTGACTCAAGGTGGAGTAGCACCTTCTCATTCAGCTAGTCTCTCTTAGAATTTGACATATTTAACAAGTTCAAGTGACTTATTTCTATAACTCAAGGTGACATGGCACCTTCTCATTTAGTTGGGATCTCCTAGGCTCTAACATCTCTGATAGGTCTGGTGGACTGACCACTCTAACTAAAGGTGACATGGAAAATTTTCATTCAGTCAAGCTATGCAAAATTAAAAAATGAAAAATTAATAAAAACTAAAAGGAATATGATACATTAAATCTTACTTTTTAGATACATAAATCTCAATTTTACATGGTGTACATTGGGTCTATTACTTTGAGAAGGGAATTAGACTCTAGGAGATTAAAGTGAAAATTAACCTACAATTTTAGTGCCATGATTTATAAAAATAACAAAGACTCAGTTCTATAAATTTAAAAAAGGCCTATTACTTATTAAATAAATTCAAAGTAGTGTATATTCCAAAGATCTAAGTGCACATCACTAGTAAGAACAAAAGAAAGGACTCTAAAGCTCTAGTTTATGAAATATTTAGACTGTTCCCCCATTTTAAATAAAAATGAGTCATGTTAGCCTCAACAAATGGTTAATTCCATGGGGAAAGTGATGAGAAGAACTTAGAACCTGACCAACTTCTTATTCTTTCCTTTCTCAACCTAGAGATTGTATATGAGGTATTTATTTTCCACATATAATACAAGGCAAAAAAGTCTCACAATATCAAGTAGCATACTAATATTCCACCCCATATATGGCCACTAACATGTGTGAAAAGTGATTTTAATTTTTGATTTATTCTTGGATTACCTTCAATATAATTAAGGTTGGACTAGTTATCAAACTTCCTTTGGGGTGTTGTTGGCTTGATGGATTTTTATGGGATGGATAGGGAATTGCTATGCTACTATATGGGCATCCATAATCCCAACATATATGTCTCTAGTCTCATTCATGGCCTTATCCACTGTCAATCAAGCCAAAAATCCTATGGTGGATAGTAACTATATATCCCTTTTGAGGTTGACTCAAAATTTAGATTATGTATGTTTTATTTATTATTATTTTAGATTCATGAGAAGAGATCATTATTTAATATTATTTTCCATTGATTTTTCATGACAAATCCAAGGGTGAATGGATGAGGGGGGGGGAGATTTCTAAATATTCAACCAGTCCTTGATCAACTTGAATAATCTAGGATCTTCTTGAGCCATTATTTTAAGTCTAGCCTAGTTTCTATCTTGGGGTGTAGGATATTTTAAATTCTACTAATTTATCTTAGAATCATTATCCTATCAAATTTGGGATGTCAAAAGTCTCTTTCTATAAACCTATAATCACTTAGATTGAAGGCTTCAACTTGGGTTTCCCTTCTCCTCGACAACCCTATTAGGTTTTGGCCACCACTTGAAACATTTATTAACAAGGGTTGGGTATTAGATAAATAATTTAGGATAAATAAGGGGTTAGAAGGGAAAAACACAAAAAAAATAAAAACACATAGTAAAAATAAACACACAACTAAAACAGATATATCTAATATATACATCATAACCTTCTACTTGTATTACTGAAAAACCACTTTAGAGGGGACAACTATGAATATTGCTTCAATAACTACCTATTTACTAGAATCATTAATTTATTACCCTTGAGATCTTTGGGACAAGGCATTTTGTCCTAAGATTATATCAATTTAGTACAATCTAGTCCATAAGGGATCAAATTTTTAATGATGGCATTTCTTTTCATGGGCCTTATCCCACATTAGGACTAGGTCTAAGATTCTAAATCTATTGACATTTTCCCTCTTATAAAACCCCTTCTTGTACATGTATTGATATTTTTAAAATATCAAAAGATCTTCATCTCAATCTTCCTCTAATTGAATCAAGTCTAGGAGTATAGAGTTCACTTTATCATCCAGTTTCATGAATTGATACATTAACTTATAAGTCAAAATTTTGAGCATAATTGGCATGATTAGATCCAGCCCATAGATTAGAAGGAAAGGAGAGATTTTAAGGACTTATTTATACTAGGTGTATTCTACCCATAAGTCAAACTTTAGTAATGATTTCCATTCTTGAGGCTTCTCTCTAGCTGATTTATTGATGGTGTCAATCAAGTTTTTGTTAGTGGATTATGCCAATCCATTCCCTTATGGCTAGCTATTAGAAGAGAAATTTTGTATTATCTCATTATCAAAGGCCCACTCTATAAATTTTTTAGGTTGAAAGGTGAGGCCATTATCACATACTAAATAAATGGGGATCCAAAAATGGGTGACTAGGACATTATCCAAGAACTTGATGACTTTGATAGTTGTGCTTATTTTGGTTGCAACTACCTCAAACCATCTAGTGTAGTATTTTATTCTTCTAAGGATGAATTTATGACTAGATAATGAATTGAGGTTAATCATCCCCAAAAAATATAGTTCCCATTATGTAAATAGTGTATACTCTACAATAGGTAGTAATGACATTGTGGCATGCAATCATCTTTTAGAAAAGGTTTTGGCATTGATGACAGAAATGACCATGACTATGAATATATCTGAATAGTATTGGCCAATAATATCCTCATTGAAGAACCTTGTGAGCCATGGAATTTATTGTGAGATGGTTTGCTGCTATTTTTTCATGAAAACTTACCATTATCTTTTTGGCCTCTTATTTTGATACACACTAGAGGTAGATTCTTTTGTGGTTTATTCTGAAGAGAACTCCTTTATTCAAGATAAATTGTGAGGATTTCAACTAGAGGGATCTTCTCTATGTATGGCTGAGTCTTGGAGCATATTTCCATAGAGTAGGAAGTGCCTAACCTATGTATACTAGTCTAATTATAGTATCTTTTATTAGTTAACTTGGTTTACCATGATTCTCAGCTCTAACTCTATGATTATCTAGGTGAGGCCTTGTCCCCTAACTAGTTTGTCTAACTTGATTTCTAAGTCATATTCTTTTACTTTTGTAATTTATAAGCCTCTCTTTTCACCTAAATTATTCTACCCCATCTTTTTCTTTATAGTTGGGTCTAAGGCAATGTCATGTACTTTGTTTTAGAAGATGTAATGCCTAAATTTCTTCACTACCTTTACCAAGGTGTAGGCATGTTTATCCAAGGTAGAATACCAAAGTTTGACATCTTTGATATTAGTTATCATAAATCCATGGGTTTTTCTTCTCCTTCTAACCTTTAGGTGAGACAAGTAGAAATGGTGTGCGCCAAAGTAAATGGATAGATGTGGAAACCATATGTATAGTATGGATGATTAGGATTAGGGCTTGCATTATTGTGTCCTTGATATATTGGAAATATATCCTTGATTCAGTGTCCACTCCACTTTAGTGTCATGTTTCAACATTACATTCAAGGGTTTCATTTTTTCAACAAATCCAAAAATAAACTTACACACAAAGTTGATTTCCTAAAGAAATATTCTTGCTATTAGGTAAATGTAGCTTATAAATTACATCTACCCTTTTGGGGTTGATAAAAATACCTTATTTTGTGACATTTTGATTAATAAGCTTACTTTTAGTGACACTAAACACATTTTTATTTGGGTTTTAAGGAGATGTCATACCTTCTACATCTTTCAAATACCATTTCTAGGTGGTGCACATGATATAACTTATATTTTTAAAACATAGTTAGATAATCCATATATATTATTATAGACTTACCTATAAGGTCCTTAAAATTGAAGTCCATCACATTTTGAAAGTTTGCACCAACATTGATTAGCATAAAATGCATCTATTTAGAAGCAAATGTGTTCCACTTGGTGGTGAACATAGTCTTAGCTATGTCTTTTAGGTTGAACAAGACTTGGTTATAACCCAAGAATCATCTAAGAAGGACATAATCTGAGACTCGCTCACCATTCGGATCACCTCGTCTAGTGAGGGTAAGGGGTAGTTATCTTTATCTAAGTCTTAGTTCAAGTTATATAAGTCCACATAAAGGTAGATTTCACTATTATTATTACATAGTGAGATTAAGTTATCCACCTATGTGGAGTGGTAGATCAAGAAAATTATCCTAGCAGAGAGTAACTTGTGGACTTAGTTATGCATAAAGGGATCAAGGATTAGGTTTAATGTCCTATGTCTCTATTTTAAAAGTTTTTAGATAGGTTTCAAGGGGATGGTATGAGAAATCACTCACCATTAAAAGACCTTAAGGTCTCCATAGTCCCAAGAAATCATGTCCTTGTACCTCAACAGTAACTTTCATAACTACTCCAATTCATGGTCTATTTAATGTGAACCCACATTAACTATATGGGGATTCTTCATAGGGCTGAGATTAACTAGTCGACACATTTGGTATTCAAACTTAGGCCTTTTAGCCTTGAAATTTGGGTCTAATAATAAAATGATATTTATAGTAAAAGCATCCCCTTTGGGATTTGATTCCCTTGGACTTTTAGGATCCCAACCTTATCCAACTCATTCCTAGATTTGGCTCTATCCTTTCCATATATGATTTGAGATTTAAATATCCCCTTGTTACTAAGGAACTATATGATTTACTAGTGATATTCAAAGACCTATAAATTAGTCACATTATCCATGATAAAAGGATAAGGGATGAGTTCCACAAAGAACTCTTTTAGTTTAGTTTCATCTAGAGGGGTTATTTCACTGTCATAGATGTTAGCGAGTCTGCACTTGGTTTTCATCTTATGGGATAGGGATGATATTGAATGTGTTAAAATTTTCAATTAGGTCCCAACCTCTATGTTTATACCTCTTGAGGTGTGATATTTTACACTAAAACTTAGTTTTGATATGGTTTACCACCAATTCATAGTCATTGAATACTCTTAACTCATTTGCCTCATGTATCAATGCAAATTATAATCCTATGATAGGAGCCTTATATTCTACTAGGTTATTTGTTGGGGCCCATTTTTAGAGCAAGTACATAGACCAAACTAGTTAGATCAATCTAAGTGTGAGATAATCCTTCAAGTGGTTACTCCTATTTTTTTACATTTTGGCATCAATTGGAGAAGTCCCCATCGATCCCATGCCAACTGATGGGTAGTTGCATAACATCAACTTGCTTAAATACTTCCTACCAACACTTGTGCATGGTGGCTCAAGAAGCATGGCTATAAAAGGAGTGAAGAAGGTAAGATAGTTACCTTAAGTGATAACTCAACACATGGTGTGTGCTCATCTGACTTGGGTAGTGTAGTGGATCTGATAGACTCATGATAGCTTAACACTCAACATGCACCCATCTGACTTGGTAGAAGACTCCCTTTTGCCTATAAAAGGAGACTCACTTTTGAATTAAAAAAGATGTATTTTTAGTATAATGACATTCCTATAAAAATAGAGAGTGAACCATTAGTAATTCTTAATATGCATATAGTAGTTTTAATATTTGAATGTATAGCCCAAACTTGCATGTGAGCCACTAGGCATTAATAGGGATAAGAAGAGTGTATATTTTAGTTATTTATATTAAACTATATTATTGAACTATAATTTTATGAAGAATATAAGTATTGATCCTTGTGTTATAAGTTATATAATGTTATGGTTATGAGTTAGTTTCATTTAAGTATTGTTGGAGTTATTTACTTGAATACATTGTTAAATGGAGGTACATCTTTGGTCATTAATAAAATCCTAGTACCATATAATGATCTTAGCTCACCTATAAAGTGATTAAAGGTTGGAACCAAAATGTACCAAGGTTCCAAAATTTGTGCCTAGAGTACTATGCCAAGAATAATTCTTTGAACCTAAGTCATCCCTATGATTTACATTAGTAATAAAATTACCATTAACCTACTACTCAATATCTTGTGCATGTAAGAGCTTGGTCTATCTAGAGATGAACTTACATTTTAGGACCTATGCTCTCATAAATTCTTATTCTTAGTGCCCTTCCTTTGAAGGACTTAGTACCAGATGGACACATAAACCCCTCTAACCAATGATTACATCCCTTTGAATCCCAAGATGTGTCATGATGCAATTATCCCAGTACGGGTTGGGTCCCTCACTTTTACACTTTAGGTGAGAATATAAATCTTGTACCTTGTGTGAAATGAATGATAACACCATAAACTTATTAAATGTGGTGCACTAGACCTTAATATACTTGTACATATCCCCATCAAGTCTAGAACTAACTTAGCTTGATATCTAAGCACATGACTAAGCATAGAAGCCATCCTAGTGAAATTTTATACAACATTTTGGTTTTGTTGCTAGGATCTATGTTGAATTTTGTTACTACAATGATGTAATATATTTATTCTCTAACTATCACTTAAAAAATTGAGAATTGGCTAGATCAAGTGAAAGATGATTTTTCATAAAACCATCTTACATGCAAAGGATAGAATCCACATAAATAGGTATAAACCAACTTATGCAATGCTATGTATGAGGTGTTTTTTAACAAGCTACTTGAGCATGTGTACCAATGGTTGGTTTCTTGCACTACTAATATAATATGAAGCTATATAAAACACCTTGGGTATACCATAGAGCATGTAGAAAGGCTTAATAACCTGGATGAAGTTTGGATGCATGTTATGGACAAGTGGTGGAGTAGTGTATTGAACAACTACATGTCAAAGTTCACAGTGTTATCATTCTCATTATTAAAAGAAGTGGAGTATGAGTTCTTATAAAAACTAAGGGGTGCATTAATAAGAGGGATCAACATTAAACTAAAGAATCTTCTAGTGGACTAAGGTATATAAATTGTGAGAATGGAAGGCTAAAGTCCTTACACATATGAGAAATCATATAAGGTAAGAAGGGGAAGTTTAGGTAAGGTGCAATAGAAGAGGAACAATAACCTGACACTTGAGAGCTCTAGAGGCTAAACTATAGTAAGTGAAGGCATATAATAATGGAAGATATGGAACCTATAACTATTGGGAGGACTTGTAACAACTAGGAAGGGCATGGGGAAGGATCCCTTGAATTATAATACCATGAAGAGAGAGAAGAAGATGCAAAAGACTAGACTCAATAGTTGGGTGTATGGTGTAGTGGGTTCTTACAAGATGTGGCACTTGAGAATGTGCTAGAATCACCTACCCCTTTTGAACCTAAAACACAAGCTTATGTACCAGATTCCCCATCAGAAGATAGAAGGAAGGTAATTGAACCTATTATCAATCTCGACCTTGATAGGATTCAATATTTAGATTAAAAAAAATATATTTATCAATTGATTCCCTATGAGGATATAAGTAAGGATAAAAAAAAATTAGCAAGTTTCAACCTAGGAAACATGAACACCACTATAAACATTCCAATGTAAATAATGTTAACTACACCAACTGGGTAATCGCCCATAGAAAGTGGCACAGTATCATAAGTGAGTGTTACAGTGCCAAAAAGTTTTAAAATATAATAAAAATATCAAGATCAATGCCCATACCTACAATTGGAGTCACTATAAGGCCACATCCAACATAGGTACAAGGGGGATAAGTGGTTCATAACCTAACACCACCCCCTCAACAAGTCTAATACAAGATGGTGATGTACTTGCCTAAGTATCATTATATAGAGAAAGTCATAGAACATGTGCTAAAGTATGAATTATAATGGTTTTATCAGGGCATCACTCATCTCGAGTGTAAGGAAATCTAATTCATGACCACCTTGCTAGATCATGCCCATACCTAGTATCAAAAACTTGATCCAAACTAGGCTATGGTTGACTATAATATGATAAAGGAAGCCTTCTTGAAAGAGTTTGATATACCTAAGTTTGAGTATAAAAGCATCATGGTGCTCAAAGAAATCAATCAATGGTTATCTAAGATTGTGCATTTGTATGATGAATGATTAAAAACTCTTCTCTCTAAGCTTACATATGGCATTCACCCCTCCCAATATGTGTAATTATTCATTGGAGGCTTATTGGTACCATTTGGAAGAGTTTTATCCTTGAAGACCTTAATAGACCCCCATGAAGCCCTTGAATTTGCACTCCATGTAGAGGTGATAGGTAACACTAATACTGGGATCATCCCATTCATGGAAGCATAGATTGCATCAATAGCCTCCCAGATATAGAATCTGATTGCTAGTTTGGTGTATGACACTCATAATGGATTATGGGACACTGACTGTGAGATGGAGTGGCATAATAAGAACAACCTCTTGTGAATAAATCTTCATGCCCTACTTCTTAATTATGAATTTTTCATTGGTTTCATGACTCTTAAAACTATCCTCTATTAAAGCACGCTATCCAAGTCAACACCACCATTTATTGTAAAATATATGATGTCTATATGCACTCAAAAGCATACTATACAGTAATAAATGAGATACACAAAAATATGGAAAAAGGAATGAGGCAAGTGATGACATTAGGTGGAGGTCAAGTAGGTTAAGGTAATGAAGGATCTAGCTAAAATAATATGGGCTATGGCAACCAGTGAGGTGTGTATGGGTGAGGAGGAAGATGTGGGAGTGGAATATTCCCACTATAATCATGTTAAAAGTGTAGGTTGATTGAGAACTATCAACATAAATTCCCTATGCATCTAATTTGTAGGTACTATCAAATACCATATTTGATAAAAAAAATGCCTAAACTTGTATAAAAAGATAATGTAAGGTTAGCTTGGTATAAACAAAGGTGTGATGATGGTTAGATATGATTCCAAAGAGGAAAAGTGGGCCCTTAATCCCTAATATACTTGCAAGGATCCACCAAAGGTATAGGCCACAATAAGGAGTGAGTTCACCACTCAACCAACCACTATGCCAAACCAGGATCTACACTTGGAGTATGTAGAATCAAGCTACATTGAGTGCATGATGTAGTTTGAGCCAAAATATGAAACATATCCTAACCCTATATGGTAGAGGGACATCTTGAAACAAGCCATGATCATGACACAAAACATGCAGGGCAAACTTTAGTTGTCTAGAGATTTAGAGGCATAGGCTACTACTTTGCATAGGAAGCAAGATCATCAAGAAGTTGAAGTGTAGGAATTGATCAAGATCATGTGTCTCTTACAAACTAAAGGTATGTTTCCACTAATAAAATACTTGCTTCTAAATCATGTAGGGAAATAAATATCATAAGAGGTTGCATCCCAAGTAATAAAAGTTATATCACCATATATAGAGTAGGTTAATGAAGTTAGGCACACTCAAAACACTAAGTATGACTAGGAATTATTGATATATGCCACCATCAATGGATGGCTAGTTTGTGAATTATTGGTAGATCCGGGTAATGAGGTCAATATTATAACCAAAACTACTTGGGAAAATATTGGGTGGCCCCCCTTGAGGCCTTCACCTCACATGTTATTCATGGTTAACAAAACCCAAGTGTAACCAATTGTGATCTTGATGGGTTCCATTATAGATATCATGGGTGCTAAGTTCCATGCTAAATTTGAGGTCATTGTGTTGGTAGAATAGAAAATATGTTTACTGCTCTTGGGGAGGCCATGGTACTATGTAAGAAATGTAGATATGCACTTTAAAAAGTTCTATATGAATTTTAAGAGAATTAAGGAAAGAGTGGTTCTCCCCCTTTCAAGTGATCAAGGGCCCCCATACGTAGAAATTTTAGATATCAAAGATGATATCAACCACATCTATAATATCATAACATAATTTGTCAAGAAGCTCAACCTTAATGATCATGGCATGCTCAAATGGGAAGATGGATAATCAACCTCTGATAAAAGTGATGTCATTTGTGAGTGATGGATTGAAGAAGCCTATGAGGTCACTGGATGAAGGTGACACACAGTACACATAACCAAACCAAGACTAACCAAAATAGGGCTGGTTAGGATTGATCACCTCAAAAAGAGATGGGTCCCCCATGCTTGAAAGATGGATAAAAGGGTATATCATATTAGTAAAAATAAGCTTGGAATGCTTCCAAAGTATGAAGGGATTCATCCCATATAAACTTATGTCTTGGACATTTAATCTTATGTCCTAAAGGAGATAGATCAAATGGATGTGCTAGTGCATACTTTGAAGAAACTTTATGATCACTAGTGCTTAGTAAAAAGGCCTAACTTGCCAACATGGTAAGATGTGAAGTCAAAAAAATACACCAAGTTCAAAAAAAGTAATGAGGATTTGGACATACCTGCTTATTATAGTGATTCTTACCCAATCATGCATGTGCATCTGTGCAAAGAAACCTAGACTATCTGTGGTGAGAATGTGCCAAGAGGCATATAGGTACATATATTTTATAGGACCCTAAATACATGGGCACAAGCATGGTATAATGTAAATAATATGTGCCATGAAATGTAAAATTAGGAGATGCTTGAGGAGATGTTCGTGCACACTTTTTCCTTTTCTTTATAAAACTTAGAGCTGTTAGAGCCATTACAAGTCACCTGTAGCGTAGTGTTTAAGTACATGACTATATTCGAGGAGCACTTGAAGGATGTGTTTAGGGGAAAAGGACTAACACTCATGGCAATATTTGAAGATATGGTGCTCAATAGTGACTCTATCAAATAAGATGAGACCTAGAAAGAGTGCAATTGGAAGGCTCTAATGGGTAGACAAAATCTTGTGCACCTTGTGGATGATAACATCCAAGATGCTAAATATCTAACACATATTTGAATTGAAACAATAAAGGGGACAAGACAAGTTGAAAACTCTCATTAGGAGATAAATGAACCCAACCATGCACCACTCAAGACAACTAAAGTGGACATCGATGTAAAAGGCAAGCTAAATATCACCACTATAGGTGTTTACTGGCCTTAGTCAAAGCTAGGATGAATTGTAGACCTCTTGAAGTAATTTAGGGACTTATTCCCATGTAGCTACAAGGACATGAAATTAACCCACCCTTCCCTTAGAAAAATGAACATCAATTTGGTAGATGGCATAAGGCCAATCAAGAAGCACCTATACTGAATGAATCCAAATCTCTATAACAAGGTAAAAATAGAGATTGATGGAATGTTGGTAGTTAGTGCCATCTACCCAATGTAATAATCTAAATTTGTGAGGTCTATATTCATTATCATAAATAATTATGGGTTTATACAAATCTATGTTGACTATATGATGTTGAATTTTGCTTGTGTCAATGACCATTCTCAACCCCATTCACTAATGAGGTCCTAGATGGAGTAGAAGGTTTCAATATCTACACTTTCATTGATGGCTTTTTTGGCTACCATAAAGTGTAGATTAAGGATTGGGATAAGCCCAAGATAACCTTTGTAATTGAATGGGGTTGTTTCACCTACAATGTGATGCCTTTTGGGCTCAAGAATGTACAATCCATATTCTCTAGGGTAGTGATCACTGCCTTCAAAAACTTTATCTATAAGTTCCTTCAAGTGTATCTTGATTACTAGACTATTTATGGTCATGTAAAAGAATACTATGATAATTTTTTCCTCATGTTTGAAAGGCATATACAGCTCTAGATATCTTTAAATCTAAATAACTACATCTTTACAACCCATTTTGGGATATTTCTTAGGTACATCATCTGTAAGGATAGTTTTCTTGTTAATCTGGTGAAGATTATCATAATAATCCAATTCAAAACTCTCTTAATGAAGAAAGATATTAATTCCTTTTTAATCCATTATGGCTATTATAAGAAGTTTATTTAGAGCTATGCAAATATAACAGTGCCTCTAGAGGAGATCTTGTATAAGGATGGCCCATTCTACTAGGGTGAGGTACAAGAGGAGGCCTTTGAGACACTGAAGCTAAAGTTAGCTAGTGCACCAATTTTACAATTTCCTTACTGGATGACTCTTTTCCACAACCACACTGATGCTTTAGGTTTTTCCATTGGTGCCATATTGGCACAACCAAGTGAGGGAAAGATAAACCACCCCATATCCTTTGTAAATATAATATTGATGCAATCAGAGCATAATTATACCACCATTAAATGTGAGGCATTGGTAATGGTCTATACTTTGAAAAAAATTAGGAAATACCTATTGACAACCCCATTTATATTCTTCATGGATCATGACATTCTCAAATACCTCATGAAAAATCCTATTTTACATGGGTGCATATGTAGATGGATTGTTCTCTTCCAAGAGTTATAGTTCTCTATAGTCATCAAACTTTGTGAAGTAGAATTTGGGGCCAAACCATTTATCCTACATCAACTCTAGTGATGTGATACTATTGATTGAGGATGACATGCTAGATGCCTAGCTGTACAAAGTTTAGTGTGTTCTTAGAGATATAGCAGAGATTATTTATTTCCTAACATCTAGGTTTGCATCTTAGACCTTGTCCACTAAGGAAAATAAGAAACTTACGGTCTATGTCACCCCCTTCTAGCTTATTAAAGGGGAGCTCTACAAATTGAGTAAGGATGAAGTCTTGCACCAATGTGTTTTTGAACACAAATGGGATTTCATACTATAAGAACCACATGAAGGGATCATAGGTGGACATTGCACTAGAGAGGCAATGATGCACAAGCTATTGTAGTTAGGATTATGATGGCCAAGCATATTTTATGATGCTAAGGAGTATGCTAAGACATGTGATGTATGGAAATGCACTAAAAATCCCAACCAAAGTATGAGATGCCTCTCATCCTTGTCTTACCCAAGAGCCATTCAAAAAATGGCCCATTGACTTTGTTGGGCCAATTACTCCCATAAAATAGTGCATAGGTGCAAGATACATTATATCAGTCACTGACTATTTCACCAAGTGGGCTGAAACCATGCTGACCAAAGACTACATAGTTATGACAATCATGCACTTCATATGGGAGAACATCATAAACTAGTATGGGTGCTCCTTAAGTTTGAATAGTGATAATGGCACTCATTTCATAAATGATATGGTGTGAATTATTTTGAATGAATACATTGTGGTGTATGATAAGACCACCCTATATCATCCCTAAGCCAATGGCACAACTAAAGCCTTCAATAAAAATTTGAAAATGTGCCTAAAAAATATGTGACATTGGTCTCAAGGATTGGGATGATCAAGTTTAAATTTTACTTTGGGAATACCACATGACCTATAAGCACTTGAATAAGGTTACACCATTTCAATTGATGTGTAGCACTGAAGTAGTTTTACCCATGAAATTCATGGTGCCTTCCTTATGCATTGCATGGATTGATTGGTTAGATGACCAAGAATATTTAAACATAAGGTTGGAAGACATAGAGTGATTGGATGAGAAGTGAACCCAAGCCAAATGGATTTAATAGATTAAGGTGTGTTAGAAGCATTGGCATGATAAGCATATCAAGCATAAGGAGCTGACTAATGGAGCATTGGTACTGCTCTTTGATTCTAAGTACTTCAAGCACCCAAGAAAATTTTAAATATGATGGATGGTCCCCTACATCATCTAGGACATCTTTTAAATAGGTACATGCAAGTTATGTACATTGTCTAGTGAAATGTTGCATAGGAATTTCAATGGTAACCAATAAAAATAATATGGGTAGTAGGTTAGTGCATGTGCCATGAAAACTATGACTTCTTAGTTAATAGTTGGTTTGAGTGGAGTAGACTAGAATAAATTTTGGTGCAATCCAAACCATTCTTTTTTGTTTTGTCCCTTGTATAGTATATAGAGGTAGTGAGCATTGTGTGGTGGCTGTAATAACTTTTATGTCAACACTTCATGCATAATTCCAATCAGGTGTGTTGAGCAATTGCACCCATAAGTACATGAGTCTAGAAAAATAAGTAGTGGGAACATGAGGCTTATTAGGGGTAAGTAGTAGTATATAAAGATACATATGCATAAGATGGAAACTGAAAGCCCCTTAAAGGCCCAAGAATGAACTATCCTAACACTACCTTTTTGCTAGAATTAAAATAAGGGTCATCGATTGATTTGGTGCTAGATACCTTAGGAGGAAAGAAATGAAGATTCCCAATATGGTTGAGTGTAAGGTAGATAGTTAAGATGCACTATAAAAGTGTGCAAGAGAACTAGGAGATAAATAAAGTGCTAGAGGCCCAGTACAAGGGATTTGTATGGGGTAGGATAGGCTAAGGCAATATGATGGGAAAGAAATAAACCAAGGAAGAAAAGTGTGCTTGAAATAGGAATACAACTAGAAGATATTAAAATTGAGAAGGTTGAATCATGTGCATGTGAGGTGCTACACCAAGGTAACCATAAGAAAGGTGATACATGCATAGAAGGAAGTCATCTAAGATAGTTGGTATCTACCTAAGAATAAGTGGTAAGTGACCATTTGAAATGCACATCACTTCACTAAAAATGTGTTAGAAACAT
Source organism: Torreya grandis (assembly GCA_037957365.1). Classification (NCBI taxonomy): domain Eukaryota; kingdom Viridiplantae; phylum Streptophyta; class Pinopsida; order Cupressales; family Taxaceae; genus Torreya; species Torreya grandis. The sequence continues at coordinate 60,034 of JARHVA010005228.1, read as the reverse complement.
TGAATGAGGTAGAAGTGGTATCACAAAGATACATAATGAATGTGTATAAGATGATATTTTCAAAGATTTCATAGATTTTTTGTGTTTTCCTAAAATATCGAGGCACCTATGCCATTAAGCCTACATTAATAATAGTAATTGACAAGTGGAGGGTATAAAAGTTAAACAATAGATTTAATTAGGTTACCAAGTTTAATCTAACTCGAGACTTAGTGCAAACTTATAAAAAAGCTATAGAGCCAAATCAAAAACCCTATTATAGTGAGCATTTGAGCAATCTAAGCACATTAGAGTTAATGGAAGCATAGAGGAGAAAGAGTGTATTCATAGTGAAGATCAGTGTAAAGGATTTAAGAGAGAGGTTTATGTAGAGAATCAAGTTAAATGAAGAAGTTATTTCTTAGGTCACCATTAATAGCTAGTGAAGCTTAGATCTCGACGTACAGGTAAAGATCATATGACTACAAAAGTGTCAACCATAATTAGAAGCTTTGATAAGCCACGTCTACCTAGGTTGAGCACAAGTTGATTAAAGATGGTGAAGAAGTAAAAGGCTACAATATTTGTTGAGGTGAAATAGGAACCCAAGAGGGTCAAAATTATAGAAGAGGTGATTTTTTCCAAGACTAAGGTGTAGTTGGTCGAGGTAGTTAGTTTCATGGATATTGATATTAAGGTGCTAACCAAGTTGTCTTATCAATATATGAAGTATCCCTTGGAGGTTCAAGTAAGGGAAAGTTGGTGTTATTTCATACATATTTGCCAGTTAAAAGAGTACAACCATCAAATATTAAGTCATTTCTAGGACTTGGTGTAAGACTAGATGGTGGATATGGGGTGCAAGTCCCTAGAAGGTGATGCCCTCTTTGATGTCTCAATTTAAGATAATTTAAAGGATTATGATATAACTCAACTATATAATTTTCCCTACTTCATATAACCGAAATAACTCATAATATTATTGTTATCACATGTCTATGAGGACCACTTCAACTTCAAGGGATGGCACATAATGATATCACCAAAACTAATCAAGAGGATAATCAAGCTACTTGATGTCAAGTAGGACATTCATCAAATGATGAATGATGTCAAGGAGGTGGAGCACATTTAAAATCTCCTTAATTACTTCAAGGGGGCTATACATTCCTAATTACTAAGTGTGAGGACCCAGGCATGAGGGTAGTGATGTACCTTGTTAGCTCTAAATTATGTCCTAGTAACTAGTGGATAGATGTATCTAAGTCATACCTATGTATTGCATACCACATAGTGCATTGCATATAATTTAATATCACCAAGTTCATCATAGAATAATTGGTCAAGAATGTGCTAGAATGCCACAGTGTAAAGGGAACTTTCAAATGGGTTTCCATCCTCATCTTGATCATGATGGAGGAGATCAAGATCCTAGATGGGAGTAATGATAGTATATGGGTGTTTATAGAACACCATGAGTCCCTCACATAGAAATATAAGGATTACACTCGCTCCACCACCTTTAGCCCAAAATACAAGACTCATGTAATGTGTTGGTTTGAGTAGTACATCAAAGCCTTTGGACTGGAGTGGTGCATCTCCTAAGGGATCCTTCAAAGCATGTTTGGGATGGAAATTTTTGTCATGATGAATCAATACTAGTCATTCACCTGGTGCTACAAGATGGGAATAGGTTGGGATGTTGAATCTCCCCTTCACCTTCTTGATAGAATACTTTATGGATGCAATGCATAAGATCCTAAGCACATAATAGATGGAGATTCTAATTAAGGAACTATATGTAGAGAGGAGGAGGTTGAGGTATAAGTTTCTTTACACTAATATAATAGCAATCAAAGATGAATAAGATGTCTTAGATCAGATAGACATTGATCATATTCTTGAGGTCATAATTATAGGCTTCATCTATATGCTTTATTATGAGATGAATCCACAAAAGAAGGTTTCTAATACCACATCAAGTGTTGAGAAAAAAGAATACCCCCAAATATAGATTGAGGAAGAAGGAACCCCTATGCCCATTGAGAAGAAAAATTCTCCATAGAAGAAGAGAGGGTAAACTATTGAGGAAATATAAGAGCACCTAAAGCTCAAAATTGCCTAAAAAAAGATACATCCTCATTAGGCTCTTCTAAGAAGTGCATCAAGTCTATGTTGAATACCTACCCTAACACAAAGAAGAATGGGAAGGCACAGATTCTAATGACCAAGATAGATCTCTTTGATATATAAGAGGATCTAGAGGAAGAGGAATTAGAGGAACAAAAAGGTGTGATGGGTACCTACATTATGCCTGAGGATGTTGAGTCCTCATCATGTGAAGGGACCCCTTCCCCACCACCTAAGACCAAGCTAGAGAAGTATAGAAGGAGGTTAAAGAAACTCAACTTTGATGAATCCAAACTTTAAAGAAAAAATTATTATGGCTAGAATGCTTAAGGAATTCATTAAAATGGTGGAGGTTGAAGAACAAAGGCAAGATGAAGAGTGCAAAGTTGCATATGGAAGAAGGGGTTATAATAGGAGAAAAGGTTAAGGATCTCAAAGAGGCATTCCAATCAAGCACCCCAATAGAAGAGGAGCTACAGTGCTAGTATAAGGTCATGGGACTTGACCAAGCACATAGTGATGTAGCACTAAAATTACACTAGAGGCATGAGGAGATAAAATTCAAGGGTATATCCTAGGCTGAAATCAATCAGCTAGAGGCTGATAAAATAAGAGATCAAGAAGATAAATACATAGCACAATCCATGTAAAGGAAGGTTGAGAAATAAAAGATAAAGAAGGAAGAGGCAGATAGAAAGGCAAAAGAAGAGAAGGCTAAGAAAAAGGAAACAGAGGAAGAGGAAGCCCATGGAGAATGGCCAAGGATGTTGAAAGAGAGGGAAGAGAAGAAGGTTACAAAAAGTGTAGGTCCAAGTAAAGAGAAGACACTGGTGAAGACATTAAATGCCACCACCATTATAGTATAAGAAGCTACATAGCAAGTGTACCCCAATTCTAAAGTAATTATTGAGGAGAAAGAAGGAGATATTGGCACCTTGAATCAAATAGAGAAAGAAATTGAAGCCTCGATAAGACTAGGGGAACAAAAAATGGTGAAATGGAAGTTCATGCCATAGAACCACTGCCAGATAAAATAGATGAAGAGGATAATTTTGACAAGGAACCTCAAGAAGAAGAATAGGAACAATAATAAAAAGGAGAAGAAAAGGTCATAGAAGAAGGAACTAGCTCAAGCACTAGCACAAGTAAGGAGGAAGAGCTAGGAGAGGATGAGGAGTTTGTACTATGAAATAAGGAAAGGGAACAATAGGAGCTTAATGAGAATGAGATCCTCTACTTGATGAATTGCATGTCTCTAAAAACTGATATGACCCTAACATGCCATTAAGTCTTTTGGGTGATAGATTTATATATAGATGAACCCAAATTTGAGGTTACAATAAAGGCAATTTAGAGTGCCAAGAAGTTGGATGAAGGACATGATTACTAATTCCTAAATCCATGTAACATGAACCATATGTGCTTAGCTAATGCCTTAATCAATATGGCTTTTTTTTTAGTGCACAATAACATCATCAATAATTTTTGTGCCTATAGCTAGAAGAAAATAGTGAAAAAGGCTGATAAGGAGCTAAAGGAAACTAAGATCAAGTTATAACAACTTTTCAAGTGTGTAGGAGAGGTATATTTGTCCATCATAGATGAGATGGATACCTTAGAAAAGAGCAAAGTTGACCAAGTTTGTGTACTTCTAAAGTAAATTCTCCCTAAGATTAGTCCATCACTCAAGAATGAAGAAGAACCTTGCAAGGCCCTAAAGAAGGATTTGAAAAAATAGATGGATTTGGTTGAAGACCTCTTTAGTAGACTCAAAAAGGGCATTGAGGAAGTAGACACAATATTTTTTAACTTCACCAACTAGGTATCAATCATCGACATGTGTCTCAAGAAAACAAAGGAGGATAAGGACACTTTGTTCTATCACTCCTTCATGGTATCCAATATCTAACACATGAAAGTGATGGCCAAGGTCAACTCCCTTAGCACTCAATTCAAGACCTAAGAGTAGGACCTAGAAGTGGTCTTCTATACCTTCCAAATAAAGGGTAGTGATTAAGGGGAGATATTGGATAGCAAGGTGAAGTATGTGAAAGAAAGGCCAGAAACCTTTAGAAAGGTGTTAGAAATCACAAACATGTTTTCTCTTGATGCCACATCCACAAAATTAGATATCACCATTGAAGAGATTAGGGGTTCCATCTAGGGTTTTGAAAATTTAAAGAAATACTTAAAGTAGGGTACACCTAAGTTCTGTGCACCTAAGGTGCTAAAAGACTAGTCTGAGGTAGACTATAAATTTTATATAGGGTAATGTTGGGCACCCTTTTTGGATCAAGTACATAGACTACACCAACTAGACCAATAGTAGTGTGAGGTGATCATTAGAGTGGTTATTCCTATTTTTTTACATTTTGGTGCTAGTTGTAGATGTCCACATGGATCCTACATTAATAGGTAGGCATTTGCATAATGTCAACTTACTTAAAGACATCCCTACCAAGAATTGTACATGGTAACTCAATAATCATGGATATCAAATGAGAGGAGTAGATGAGACAGCAACCTTAAGTGACAGCTTAGCACATGGTGTGTGCTCATCTAAATTTTGTATTGTAGTAGAGCTGATAGACTCATGCTAGCTTAGCACTCAACACATGCTCATCTGACATGGTATAAGACTCCCTTTTCTTATAAAGGGAGACTCACTTTTAAATACAAAAGGAGGAGGATTTTTTAGTGAAGTGAAGCTCTAGAAAAATAAAGGGTGAACCACTAGTAATTCTTAATATGCATATAGTAGGTTAAAGATTTGAATGTATTCCCAAGCTCACATGTCAGCCACTGGGCATGAATAGGGATAAGAAGAGTGTATGCTTTGGTTCTTTATATTAAACTCTATTACTAAACTATAAATTAATGAAGAATATAAGTATTTATCCTTGTGTTATAAGTTGCATAATGATATGGTTGTGAGTTAGGTTCATTTAAGTAATTTTGGAGTTGTTTACTTGAATACATTATGAAATAGAGGTTCATCCTTGGTCACTAATGGCATCCTAGTGCCATATAGTGACCTCAGCTCACCTATAAAGTGACTAAGGGTTGGAACTAGAATGTATCAAGGTTCCAAAATCCATGCCTATAGTGTTAACCCAAGAATGGGTCCTTAAACCTAAGTTATCCCTATGATTTTCATTAGTAATCAAATGACCATTAACTTACTACTCGACATCTTATGCTTGTAAGAGATCAATCTAGCTAGAGATGGACTTGAATCTTAGGAACTATGCTCCCATGAAGGCTTACACCTAGTGACCTTATTTTGAAGGACCTAGCATCGAATGGCCACTTAAAGTGCTCTAGCCAATGACTAAGTCCGTTTTAATCCTAAGTTGCATCATAATGAAACTAGCCTAACATAGGCCTGATCCCTTCACTATTATGCTTCAGGTGAGCACACAAGGCTTGTACCTTGTGTGAAATTGATGCCAACACCATAACATGATTACAAGTTGTGATATAGACCATTATATCCTCTTTCCTAGCCCCATCAAGTCTATAACTAACTTGGCTTGATAGATAAATGCATGACCAAGTGCAGAAGCCAACCTCATGACCTTTCCTACAACATTATTTATGAAAGGAAAATATAACCTATACGATACTAGATATTTCCTCCCTAGGGATCTATAATTATAATAATGACTCCACTTCCTTACTTGGAGTGAGCTTCATCTATATAAAAACACCATAGGAAAAACAAACCCGGTCTATGACTATTTTGGTTTTTTGGAGGCTTGGTACTTTACATGTATATGCCTATGTCTAAAGAAACTAGGTTTATCTTCTCATTAATGTCATTGTATTTGGTCATCATATGATTCATGTGTGGTTCCCTATCTAATTTTATTTATTTAGCTACTCCTCTCCATAACAACCACATAAGGGAGAAATCCATGACCATATACCCATTCAGGGCTTTGGACCAATCTTTGTTAAGGAGCATGCCATAGGCCTCTAGGATATCAACCACTTGAATGTCTATAAAGTGTTGAATCTTAGTGTTTCAATAAATTTATGCTTAGTATTTGGAATATGAACAATAGAAACTAAGTATGGGTATGGTTGAAAAACCTATTTGATCATGCACATGTTGAAATCAAAAGATTATGAAGAGCTCCTGTTTGGCTTGGGAGGATGACCTACAGATAAGAAATCACTAAATTAAACTTGTTTATTAGATAGATAGTTGGGTGGATTACCTAGTGATAGCTAGATCTTGTAAGTTAAATCTTCCTCAAGGGCTATTAATCCACACATTTTATAATCAAGTTTATAAAATAGAATAAGAGGTACATGTATCAATACTAAAAAGGTATTGAAATTGAATACAAGAATGCTTACGAAGAAATATGTTAGAAATGATTAAAATAGTGATTAAGCTAATTAATACTAGTGCTAAAGAGTTAGGGACTGCTTTAAAAAATTAGAAAGCGGTTTATGAATAAGTAGGAAGATAGATGATTAGGCTTGATTAGGTGTAAATAGGTGAAAATAACTTGATATTTTTCACTACCATAATGACCATTGGTATTTGGGTTAATCATCAGTGGTTAAGGTGATTGTTGATGGTCAAGTTGACCATCAGAAGTTGGATAGTAAACTGGTATTTGAGTCAACCATAAATAGTTACTATGTCTAGATTCGGGTTAGTAAAATAACTTGATTGATAAGATCCAAAAAATGGATTTTGAGAGATAGGTAAGGCCTGGGTTGATTTCAAAATGGAAATAGAGTAAATGAATACTAAAAAATAAGTACTTGTCTTACCAAAAGTCAATTTGGTGGATGGTTGAGGTAGTTGACATGTTGATTGAATCTATGATTCTAATAGATTAATGGTACCTGAAAACTTGGTGGAGAGGTAGCAACAAAGTGACTCTCTTATATGATTTCTAGACTACTAGATTGCTAGATTACTGATAGTGATTGACCTGTAAGGAAGAAACTCCTAGATGCATAAAGCTCTTGATAACAATTACAATTAGATTTCACCTTCAACCTCCTCTCTTCTTATACGCACAAGTAAGAGGTAATATTGAAGGTTTAACTAGGCTATCTAATTATAAATCATCCATGTAATGGTTCACAATAGGTTTTAAGATATATTTAGAAAATCAAAATAGGTATTTTGAATGCTCTTGGTTAAAGAGGTAGACCCTAATCATCGATAGTTAGGGTGACTTTAAATAGTTAAGGGTAAAGGGTAAAAAGGTTAAAATATTAGGTTAATTCACTTTATCAAAATTGATTGTAGGTAAGCTTAGTTAGGCTTTAGAGGGTTAGGTTGGTCCCAAGAGGGTTAAGGGGTATTTTGATACTCAAAGTCATAATGTGCAAATTTTTAATGTTTATATTTTTCCCCTTTTGTTGTGTATCTTAAAATAAACTAAATGTAAAATAAAAACACATATTGGTCAAAGGTTTGGTTTCCCTAAGTATGGGAGGAGGTGTTCCCTCTCAAACCAAGAGGTGATGAGGTAAAGCAAAATTAGGTACGAGTTTGATAAGGGAGGTGAGGATGATGATGAATGTGAACATCATGAAGGTGGATGAGGTTAGGAACTAAAGTGAAAATAATTACACAAATCATGACAAAAGGTGTGATATCCAAGATCATGAAAAGACAAGGTTACCATGGTTGATAACAATAAAGGTCAGTGTTAAAGGATAAGTGACCAGTTTATCGCAGACCACATTTAGGCATGATGGTTGGGTACACCTATTAGTCTCCTAAACAAGGTCAGCATTTTAGTGGGTATCTAAGGTAGGAAGTGCTCCTAGTGAAACACAAATGGGTAAAGTTTTGTAGGTATCTAAGGTAGGAAGGTCTCCCAAAAATACACAAGTGGGTCAGGTAAGTGTGAGGTGGCATAAATTCAAAAGGTGGTCAACATGGCAATGTTATCACTATGATCAAAAGAGCATGAAAAATGTGTGCTAACTAGGTTAAAATTGACTAACAATGAGGTGATGAGGTGGTTAGGGTGGGTGGATAAGGTAATATATAAGGCTAGGTGAGAAAAGGTTGAGTTTTACTAAAAGGGGGTTGGTAGAAGGTAAAAGCCAAAAAACCTAGGGAAACCTAACCATCAATGGTCAAGTTCCCCAAGGTCAACCATGATGGTCATCTTAAATGTCAATGGTCAAGGTTGAAACCCTAAAATCATGATGGGTAAAAGTAAAAATAAAATTCATTTTTGTAATTTTTAACCTTTGTTAGTGTTGAATTGGAGCTCTAAGAAAATTTGATACTTAGAAATTAAGGTGTTTATTGAGGTTGTTTGCTAGGTGAGATTGATTATTGAGGTGGAGGGTAGACTTAGTAGACCAATCAAGATGTAGGGACTATGTGGGCATGGATCAAGATGGGTTGGTTGTAGGGTGACTCCATGGTAGCAGTCATGAAATGAGGTAAGGGTGTTTTGCTTTTGATAGCTTAGATTTATTTTGATGCATTTGTATTGGGTTGGGAGGTCAGATAGTTAAAAATGCTTAGTTTGATATGTTGTGACGTATAGAGGGATTTTGGTGGGTTTGGGTAAAAGTGTAGGTGAAAAGAGGTATTTGTAGGGTGGGTTTTTAGCTTGGGTTATTTAAGGGTGTAGGATAGTGAATAAGGTTAGTTTATCTAGTTTTGGGGTTGGTTTTAGGGTGATTAGGGTTTGGTCATTCTAGCCATGCAATGATCACAATGACCATTAACGGTCATTTCTAACCATCGATGATCGACATAATAAAAAATATGGGTTCCTAATCGTCAATGGTCACCATGACCATCAACAATCAGGCAGGGTAGAGAGGTTGGTTTTGCTAAGTGTTAAAAAGGTTAGGGTAAAGTGAAAGTTTACATGTTAGGGTAGGGTAAACCTAGTGGGTATCAACTAGATAGGTAGGTTGGTTAAGGAATTAGGTTAGGTGCATAAAATATAGGGTAGATGATAATGTATTTTCTAGGTGTAGGATTGGGTAGGAGGTTTAGAGTGTCAAGATAGGTCACTTGTGCAAAGTAGACTAGTATGTTGGGAAAAAAGGGTTGGGTGACTAAGTTGTGATAATAAATTGGTGTAGGCCATATAATAGATTTAGATGTGTGACCAATTATTGCATATCTTCATAGAGATATAATAGGTGATGAATCTAGCTTAATGGGCACACATGGATGAGGTGGGGTTGGGAATGATGAGGCACTATTATTTTTGCATTAAGATGCATCCATCATCATATCACTCATCAAGATATGGGATCTTGCTACCAACTCATTATTGTTGATCAAGGAGATGAATATTTTACCTAAGGATGTTCATAAGATCACTCAACTTCTACTTTGTGGTATTTTGATATACCACATAGAGTGAGAGGAGTGAGATGATCATTTTGAGCTATTATATGGATATGAGAGTGATTAGGCCAAATGTTATGGTAGAGGATTATGGTATATAGTGTTGTATCAGAGGGATCCAACTAAGAGGAAACTTATGAGCATGGTTATGATTGTTATGACATGTTTTAGGATTCCTAACTTGAGTGATAGAAGATTTCCTTATTTGTTACTGGGGGTTCTAGTTGAGTTGCTATTATGGTGTATTGTATTTGGTTGGGTTCCTATTTTACTCATACAAATATACAAAAATCTATGGGGAATTAGGGTCCATAGGAGATATGGCATCAGTGTCGACCTAGTTTTACATTGTTGGGCCTATGAGTATATTTGAATGATGAGACCAGTGGGATTATTATGGGTAGGTTACACATAGATTAACTTTCCCATTGGCTTAATGGAATGGATGGGTTATTTTGTTATACTAGTGCAATAGGTGGTACACTTGATGTGGAGTGGTTTAGGGTTCCACTAGGTGCACTAGTGATAAGAGATATCACATGGAGGTCATATGTCTAGTTCCTAGTATAGTTAGGGTACAAGAGGAAAACACTCTCCCTTCAGAGCTATAGATGGATATTTAGTAGGAAAGATGGGGAGGTGGAGTCAATCTTGTTTGATAGGGTATTTTGATAGTTTGGCTTGGTGTAGGGTATCTCAAGCCCATTCCCCAAGTACCAAAGAGAGTATTTAGAGATCTTACTACTAGAGTGACATCATGTTCCTACTATGCCAGAGTTTGAGGAGTTACCAACTAGGTCATAGATAAATGATGCTAGGTTTGTAGATGGGTACATGGAATGGTACCAACCCATAAATGAAGCTAAAGATATTGGTGGATATGATAGAGGTGTGAGGCTGATGGTTATGGATCTAACTATCCATGATGGATAGGTAAGAGTAGCTTTAATCATTGTATAGGGATAGGTATAGGTACTATAAGGATAGGTAGCCATGATGTAAGGCCATATTGTCACACTACAGGGTTAATTTATGACCTTATAAGGTTAGCTTGATACTATTACAGGTAAGAGGGATTAGGCTAGGACGTCTTTAGGCTTGGTGACTTAGGAGAGGGACTCTTTAAGTTAGAGAGTAGGAGGATTATTAGGATAGATATTACCACTAGGTTTTCACCTATACCATGATACCTAGCTATAGTGGAAGAATTATGGTACTACGATGTTATCATTCTAGCATAGTCTCCAATTGAGTTCTAATGGGGCATGGATAGGGCTAACTTAGTAGGTGGAGATAATTTAATGGCACTAGGGCAATGGGTAGCATCTATATCAAGGTAGATAGGGATAGTTAGGGGATCAAAAAACATAACATGTGGGAAAGAACTAGGATCCAATGGTGCTCTGGGAGGTAGTGGTGTCCCTAGGGCATAGATATAACCAGAGTATGACATTTTATATATCATTTTTATTTTGGCCTATGAACCAATGTAGTGAGATGCACATTTTTGAGAGAGACATATGTCTACTTGATTTGTACACATTATTCTATGGTTATTTGACTTATGATTTGATATATATGTGATATTTGTTTATGCTCATGCTCATGGTATATGATTTGATCTTGATTTTTATTTCATATGATGTGATTTTTGATATGTTGTTGGTGTTTATTACTTATGTTATGGTTAACTTGCTAGATGTTGACATTGATTTACTAGGCATGAGATGGTATTGATATATGTTTATGTTGATGATATGCTAAATCTTAATGTGTATATACTACATTTGTATACTTCTAGACATGTGGAAAATGGTGGATTGCTTAAATTCTCATGATGTTATGGTTTTATTATACATGTCATGGTTATGCTTTTGTTATGGTTATGCTTGTGGTTATGGTTATGGTTTAGTTATGATCTATTATTGATTTAGCTTAAGGTAAAACAACTAAGGTGAATGAATCAACAACACTAGATGGGAGACTAAAGAATATAATCAAGAGATAATCATCATCATGAAAATATTAACTAGTCACGATAGGGTAAGAAGAGGGCATGATGATTGTTAGTTGACATAGACTAAAAAAAACCAAAGTTAGACTGGCTTAATGAACACAAGACTTTTAAATGATTTTCAATAGCATTCATTAGCTAGTTAAAAGGTTACTTAATGTCATAATGTCAAGTAAGCTCAAGAATCCCTTGCATATAGTGTGAAGCAGAGATAGGTGGCAATGAAAACCTATTACAAGACTAGTATGCCTCTTTTTTAGGTGTCTAAACAATCAGGATAAATAAGCTTATGTCAAAACTATAGACTGATAGATGTGGTAAATCTACTTATGAGATCCCATTATAAATTTCAAGTTTAAATTATGGTTTTGATAATGGGTCTTTAGCTGATTATTGTAATGGGAAAATGATTGATGCGAGAAGCTTTCAATAAATTACTATACTTTTGATAAATGCTTACTCAACCATCCTTTGAGGGATTAGTCTAAGTTTATGTGCTTTTATTAATGCTTTTTGATAGCTATCCTTTTAGGGAGGAGTCCACCTTACATTTTGGTAATTTCAAATAGATTTTCAATATTTGTCCTTTATAAGAGTAGTTTTTGAATGCTAGTAATGACCCATGATTTCTAGTGATAGAACTGTTTTTATTTTTATTTAATTTACTTGACATAGGCTTGCTTAGGCCATCTTAGTGGTTCACATTTATGAAGAAAAACTAAAAGCACAAGAATGTTGATTAGGTGTGAAGAGGTTTAGGTAAAAACAATCATGGGAATCCATCTTATGATGGTGTGGAAAGTACCATGAGAACCATGCCATGGGTAGAGACATGATACCCATTATTTAAGATAAGGATATGCTAGTGACAAATAACACATGATTTAGTTTTAATTAGTTTCCAATAAAATAGGGAGAGGGAATGTGGGTGGATAACAAGGGATGAGCTTAAGTTAGATAAAAGGTGAACATGATCTTTCTCAATAAAAGAATGGGTGTAAATGGGAAGCATTGAGGGGATCAAGTTCTAGGTAGCCTTTAAGAGAAGACAACTAGTGAGCTCTTAATCCATACTTATGGGTTATGATACAAGATCCAATCCAATTGAAAGATAACTTACCCTACTTATATTTCTCCATATTAGTGACATGTTGGTTTTCCTTTAGGATGAAATCTCTAATATTGAATTCTCTCACTTTAACGTATTTTTTATAGGCATGCTTGATGCATTCTTGATAGACATGAAGATGGGTAAGGGCTAGTAAATAATGCTCATCAAGTATCTTGAGCTAGGCTAAATGGTGTTGACGATAATCAACCTCTAAAATAAGTTATTACAAAGATATACAAAGGGAGGGGATTTGAACTTCAAGAGGCAAGATGGTCTCTACTCCAAACATGAGATAAAAGGGTGTAGCACTCATGGGGGTTTTAATGCTATTAAGATATGCCCATAAGTTGAAGGGGATGTGTGAATTCCAATCCTAACTAGATGTGTTGACAATTTTAGTTAGCATGTTAATAAGAGTTTTGTTAGAGACTCCTACCTATCCATTTGATTAAGGGTGATAGGGTGAGGAAAATCTTAACTTAATGCCAAATGCATCACATAGACCCTAGACTTTCTTGTCCTTAAATGATTTACCATTATCATTGATAATATTATGAGGAACACCAAAGTGGTAGATGACATGATGGTTGATAAATTTGATAATATTTTGCACTTTGGTTGAGACCAGAGGAATAGCCTCTACCCACTTGGTAAAATAATCTATCATGGTAATGATATAATGGTGTCATTATGAATAATGGGGATTAATTTCACTAATGAGGTCTAGACCCCATTGTGATAAGGGCTAAAAATTGATGGAAACTCAAAGGCTATGGTTATGTGTGTGATGCAAATTAGCATGTTACTAGCATTTGACACACTTTTTCACATAATCAAAAAAGTCTTAGTTAAGGGTATGTTAGTAATAGCTGAGACAAAGGATACATTGAGCTAGAGTGAGGCCACTAAAGTGTCCTCCATAAATACCATAATGTATTTCCTTGATAACATGAGAGAGTTTGTGACTACACAATAAATAGAAGAGGAGGCTATCAAAGCCGTGCTTATAGAGGATTCCCCCCATAATGGTATAATGAGAGGTACTCTAGATAAACACTCTTTGAGAATTATTAGAGAGGTTAAAAGGAACTATTCCAAGGTTAAGGTAGTCAAAGGTTTTCTAATACCAAAGGTCAGGAGGGGTCTTCTCCACATTAAAAATGGTGGGAGAATTTGGTTTGACATAGGAAGGCTGAATAAGTCTATAGATAATGATAGATAGCTTAGAGGCTGAGGGTGCAAATGAGAGTTGTGAGGCAAGGTAAGCCATGGTGTCAACAAACTTATTGGTGGATCATAGGGTGGATTGGATTTGGTAGTGTTAAAATGATGCTAAGAGTTTATCAACTAGTTGCTTTTACTATTGTATAACATCATTCTTACACTAGTAAGATCCATTGATTTGATTGACCACAAGTTAGGTGTCACCAAATATGTTGATTTTTTTGACTCCTAGGGATAAGGGAGTTTAAAGGCATATCATTAGGGCTTCATACATATCCATTTTGTTGGTAAATTTAAAATCAATTTTGAAGGATAAAGGTATAGGTTCACCATCAAAGTGGATAAAGATGATACTAGCTCCCCCACCACATTGACACTTTGATCTATCAAAGAACATGGTGACTTGATAGGTGAAATCCACTTGAGAGAGGGTCATGATGGAATTATCTAAGAACTCAAGAAGAGGAAGTTGGTTGTCTACTAAAGGTTCTTTAGCCAACTAGTCGATAATGATTTTCCCCTTAATTAAATTTTGATGAAGGAACTCAAGGTCAGACTCTACTAAGAGCATGAGCTAGTTAGCCATATGTTGGTTTTGATATGGCTTGGAGTGCATGCACATGAGTGGGTTGGTGTTAGTTATGATGTAAGTTTTATGGTTAAGAAGGTAGTGGAAAATTTTGGTAGATAAAAATACTAAATCTAAGAAAATTTTCTTGGTATGGGTATATTAAGTCTCATACTCTATAAACATGAAGCTAATGTAGTATATGGCTTGCTCTCTATGTTGTTCATCTTGGTAAGCCAACATTGCCCCTAGGGACTGGTCAATAGTAGAGATATATAGGTAGAAAGTTTGGTCATCCTTGGGAGAGGTGAGAATAGGTGGTGACAATAGGTGTCTTTTGAGTTAATCAAAGTCCTTTTTATATTCACTATTCCATTTGAAAGATATATCCTTCTTCAGGACGTGGTGGAAAGGTTTGCACTAATCTAAAAGTTGGGAGATAAAATGATGAATGGATTATAGCTTCCCTTGCAAGCTATGAAGCTATTTAAGGTTGGCTTTTATCTTTGTGGGATCAACATTGATTATATGAAGGGAGATGATAAAACCAAGAAGCTTTCCTAATAGGACCCTAAAAATGCACTTCTTGGGATTAAGGTGGACATGGTAATAGATAAGTATCTTAAAGATGATCTTAAGAATGGCTAAGTGATCTTTTTTAGGTTTGTATTTTTTTATAAGGCCATCCACATAGTCCTTTATAATCTTATGGATAATTTCATATATGATATAAGTCATGACATGTTGGTAGGTTGCACATGCATTCTTTAATTCAAAAGGCAAGAATATATAGTAGAAGGTTCCCCAAAGTATGGTAAAGGTGGTCTTGTGTTGATCTTCAGGTACAATTAGGATCTAATTGTAACCTAAGAACCCATCCATGGGAGATAACATCTTGTGGTCAACTGTAAGATCAACAAGTTGGTCAATGCTAGGTAGAGGGAAGTCATATTTCTAGAAAGAAAGGTTGAGGTCATGAAAGTCCACACAAATGTGTATCCCTCTTATGGATTTGGTGATAGGAATGATATTTGAGACCCATTAGGGGTATTTAATGGGTTGAATGAAATTGATAGATAGAAGATGTTGAAGCTCTATTTTGACAAGAAGGCATTTATGGGGTTACATGTATTGGAACTTTTGATTGATAGGTTTGGATTCAAAATGAGTGACTATATTATGGGTAGTAATAGTGGGGTCAGTTCTAGGCATATCATTGTAAGACCAAGTAAAGGATATGTTACAGTCTTGGAGGAAAGAAGGGAAGTCCTAAATTCCCTTAGTATTCAAAAATTGGTTTATTTTGACAATACAAAGGTTATCTAGAGTACTCAAGTTGATATTCATGGTGGATTCATTCAACATGGTCAAAGACTCAAGAGGAAGGGATTTATGGATTAAAGAATTTGAGGCACCAAGATAGGTGAGAATAGAATCATCATCTTAACACTAAAGAGTGTTAATGGTAAGAGAGTCTTCTCCTATCATTTTAGTGTGGGTCAAAGGGATGGTAGAGGTTATCCCTCCTTATATAAGTCAGGGGTCCAAGACTAATGATGTTAATGGAAAAAAGTTAAGTGGGATGATTTCATCATCCTCACACGTAAGTGGAGGTAGGATTGGTGAGGAAGTGATATCCTCCTCAATAATGGTAATGGTAGGTTATTTGGTTTTCTTCGTATTAGGCAAGATGAAACCAAATCCATGATTTTCATGTGGCTTCCTATTTTTGATGGTGACCAATTCATTTAGGCCATGCACATATCACCCAAGACTAAAGCCTTTCTAATCACACTGATGAAAGTATGTCTTGGATAATTTAGGTTTATCTAGGTAAGAGAAACCAATGATGAATGGTCAAGATGGAAGAGAGGTGGTAGAAGCATCAATGAATATATCAAATCCCCATATAAAAAATGAGTTTAATGGTGGCGAGATCTAAATGGAATGATAGTTTTAACTTTGGGGTCATATCCTAGTTAGTTGTTAAGTTACCGATACTCATGAGGAGTAGGGAAAGCATCAAGCGATAAAAATCAATACTCCCCTAGTGAAAGGTGATGGAACATGGATTCTAAATGCTCTATGTTAGGTATTTGGAAAAAAAGCATAGAGAAAATAATTGATGCCTCATTAGTGGAAGGAGGTATGATATCTACTTTGGTAGTTGAAGTTTGGTTTTTAGTTATTGAGGGTGTGCTACATGGGGTTATGAGGACATTATTGGGGTGATAGGTCATGTTTCATGTTGAGAAAGGACTTGGGTTAACCTAGATGGTGATGAATTGGACTTCATGCTTGAAATTAATATAATGGTGGAGGGTAGATGGAATTCAACCCATGGAATGAATCCAAGGTCATGCTAATAAGACATTGTATTAGAATTCACCTTCTACAACATAAAATTTATTAGAGACCATGCATGGACATAAATAGATGTGAAGGATGATATTTCCTAAGGTAATGACCATTGTATCATTGAAGTAATTAAGGATAGTTGAATATTTAGACATGAAATTATCTGGTAAGTTGAGTTGGTTATAGGCATGAGAGGAGATGATGTTAATTATAGCTCCCCCATCAATCACAACCTTTTTTATGTGGGTTTGGTTGATGTAGGTAGTGATATAGAGAGGAAAATTTGGGCCCTCAAGATGGATGGAGGGTATTTTTGAAATCCTTGAAGGTAAAAAGGTTGGAAATCTAAAGGGTGCCGACAAAGGTGGCTAGAGGTTGGGGGTTCTCAATTTAGACCTCAATAGATTTCAAAGCCTCTATTAGGGCTTGGTGGTGATGGGGAGAGGTAGAGATTAACTCATAAAATATCATCTTTACTGAGGTCTAATGAATTTTTTTGGGGATAACTCTCCTAATGGATTATAAGGGGTTAGATTAGAAGGCACCTAAGATAGAAACCTTGGCTTTCATTGAAGATAAATATGGTTGGGTTTAGGTTGGTTGGGAGTTTGAGGAGGGGTATGTCCAAGGAATGGACACATTATCCTTCCCCTTATCCTTTTATTATGATATTGTGACCATGTAGATAGTAAGGGTAGAAGGAGAGGTTAAGATTGAGGATTGGTTATATTCATCTTAACTTTGAGGTGAGAGTTGAGGAGTAGGTTAGTGTTGGGTAGTTATGTTTTGTGGTTTGATTGATATGGGGCTCATAAGAGGTTTCTATATCATAAATTTAATAGATGAGGGTTTTGAGAGCTTTTTATTTCTTTATATCATGGCTAGGTGTCTTATGATAAGAACACATGTGGTATTAATTTTACTAGATGCGTTTGGAAGTAAGAGGGTCAAAGGGTCTGATGGGAGGTAAAGCTAAACAAGAAGTCTACAATAACCTATGGAGAATGGTCAACTAAGACTT
The DNA here is from genome assembly GCA_037957365.1 of Torreya grandis. Lineage (NCBI taxonomy): Eukaryota > Viridiplantae > Streptophyta > Pinopsida > Cupressales > Taxaceae > Torreya > Torreya grandis. The sequence goes on along the minus strand of JARHVA010005228.1, from coordinate 42,266 downwards.
ATCTAAAGGTGGTGGAGATGTCATCTTTGCTTTGAGGGTTGAGGTAGGAATTTTCTTGGAGATAGGTTTGGTGGTAGGTTTTTTTGGAAGGGTGGTATGTTTGGTTAATGGCTTTGGTTTAGGCAAGGAGATTGATGAGATAGAGGTATAAGATTCCAAGTTAAATATCTTAGGTATTTTTGGTGTGGTGAAAAGTGCATAAAATAATAACTAACTACAAAGGTGTAGCCAAAAGAGGTGGTGGCTTTTTGGTAGAGGTAAAAGGCTTACTGCTCAAGGTAGAGGGATGAGGCCCCAAAAAGGAGGGAAAAGTTGAGGGAGGAAAATTTTTGGCCTTCTAGTCTTTGTGTGGTTTTACCTCTTTAGTTACTTCAGTCTAATGCTTGGTAGGTGGGTTTGTAGAGGTTAGGTCTAATTTCACACATGGTTGGCTAAGGCTTAGTGTAGGGAAGGTACCAAGGTTTTTAATTGGTTTAGTTAGTTTTATTTGAGAAGGTTGTTTTATCTCTTGGGGTTTAGGTTCCCATTTGGTTGAGGGATTATTAGATTGGCAAAATTTGTTAATAAGGTATAAGCTTGGATGGTGGAAGTGGTGGGTCAACCTACTAAAGGTATGGTTTGAGGTTCTTACTTGGTGATATAAGGTAGCCCTAATTATTTATATAAGGTGGATTGATCCTTGTCAAGGCTGGAGATAGATTCCAATTTTGCAATAGCTTAGAGAATGGTTTATAGGCTAGTTTAATTCCCTAAATGGTAGACCTAAAAGATAAGATACTAGGTGGGGATATAGGGATGGTAACCTCATCCTCTTCCTCATTCAAAACATGCAAGGTTGAGATATGTGGTTCCTCTATGGGAGGAGTAGACATGGGGGTTTCCTTCTTGGGAATGATTTTCAAAAAGGGAGTAGGTTATTCAGTAGTTAAATGTAAAGATAGGGTGGTGATGGTTGGTTATTTCATTATATCAATTAAAATGGTGGTTAAGGTATCCATAACCTCAATAAGTAGAAGGGGAGAAGATGGTGCTTCTTCGGTTTGGGTTTCTAAAAGAGGAAAAGTTAATTCCAATACCTCAATAAGCAGAGAGGGTGAGGGATAAATAGGTTGGTGATCAGGATCTTTAGCAATGAGTGTCTCAAGAACCATGTTAAATATATGGGTATCATGAGAACATTCAACATTGTTTCTCTCATTCTTGGTAGGAGCATGGTTTGGGAAAGGTTACTTGAATATATCAAGGGTTTGGTGTGATGATGCATTGGGGTTATCTAATATAAGCTCTTTCTTGTCAATAAGGGATTGGACAAGACTATTTAAGGTGTTTCACCTACTAACATTATCCCTTATCACTCAGTGGAAGACACATAGATCATTCTCATTATACCAACTAGGTGCAAGGTGAGAAGATTCAAATTGATGGGGTGGTTTGATAAGAAGAATTTGGATGATATTGGATTTTAATAACTTCTCCAAGATGGAAGCATATGAATATTTAAGTGAAGTGAATTGCTTTTGGTTGTTCTAAGTTTGGTTCCTTGGGTTTTGATTTGAGTAACTAGAGAAATTATATTTGGTGGTTTCAGGTCCATGTAAAACCTATTTTTGATACTTCTTTGAAGTAGGTTTTAGGCTTCACCATAGGACGTATTTGTTATATCCTTCTCCCTATGCTTCAGGTTTTTGGGGCCCCTTCAAAACCTGTTTTTACCTTAATCTAAAACTAGAGGAATTATATTGGTTGATAGAAGGTTGCGGAGTGGCTTTTAGGACAATTTCATTCATAGTTCCCTTGATTTTGGTGTTGTTATTGTGGTGGATGCTTGACTTGGAGGAAGAAGCCTCATTGTTTTTATAGGTTGAGTTCTTGTTTTTGATTGTTAGCTTTCCTTCATTAATGGCTTAGTTTTATAACTTACATGTCATGGTAAAATATTCATAAAAGGTTTGGAATATTTTAACATGTAGTATAGAGGAGATATTCTTAGCACATGCCTGAGCAAAGAGCTTTATGAGTTTAAGTTGAGGCAAGGACAAGGAAAGTTGGTTAATCAAGATCATCCAATGAGCCATAAAATTGGTAATGGATTCATCCTCAAACTATTAGATATAGTAGAGGTTGGTGATATAATTTTTCTTGGAGATATTGATTGATAAGTGGTCCAAGAAGGTTTGAGCCAGTTGGGTGAAAGAGAAAAGGGAGTGCTTAGGTATGGCACTATACCAATCCAATGTTAGGCTAGCTAGGGACATGGGGAAGGTGAGAAGAAGGGAATCATCATAGGTTATGATATATAAAGCATTCCTAAATTCCCTAAGGTGCTATTGAGGATCCTTCTTACTTTTAAATTTAGAGAACTTGGGAAGTTCCCATTGGGGAGGATATGGCCTGATAGGTATGGATGGATGGGATCATTATAGATTTGGTCATATGAAAAGATGTTGTGAGAACTTAAAATGGATTAATCTAAGGTGGTCATCTTATCCATAATCATATTTATTAGGTCATCTTTGGATTGTGTACTTAAAGGGTTATAAGATTCATACTACTACAGTGGTTAGGAGACATTATGATAGTGGGTAGAAGGTTGTGAGCCTATGACATATGGGTAAGTGGATGTAAATGGTTGGGTGGAGGATACATAATGGTAGGTATAATTATGTTGTTGGGTAGTGGATACATGCCCTTGTAGATTAGGGATGTATCTAAAGGTTGGTCCAGAGGGTGCTTGTTGGATAGGAGCAATATTTGGGTTGGTGGTCGATGGAAGGGTGGTGACCCTTGTGTTAATTGGTGGAAAGGTAGAGGATATGAACACTTCAAGGATTTGAAGTAGAGTAGTGTTTTATGGGTTGGATGTAGCTAAATTAAGGTTGGAAGTGTTAGAGGTAGGTAGTTCTATTACAGAGGTGTTTTGGTAGGAGTAGAAGGTATAAGGGTAGTGGTAGTTTGAGTTGGTTGGTTTTTAATGGTAGTCTCAAAAGGGTTATTGGTTGATGAGAAATCATGGGTAGTAAATGGTTTGGTAGTAACCATGGCAATGGATGTACCCCCAATGAGATGGAGAGGCATGCTATAAGGTGGATCTATGGATGGAGCTGAAGCTGGGATATGATAGGACATGGTTGTAAGGTAATGTTGCAAGGTCATGGGATTGTTATTTAGGAAAGTATTAAAATTTTCATCTCCTTGAGTAACCTCTTAAGGTAATACTTATAAAATTTTTGAAGAGAGTCTTATTTTTTAGAAACATAGTCCATGGATGAAGAGGTAGAAGGGGTAGGTTGTCTTGGTGATGGGTTTGTCTCTGCAAGGTCTCTTCATTGTTGGTGAGTGATAACCATATGAGAAAGGGGAGATAGAAACCACAAATAACCTCACTACTCAAACAAATATAAAACAATAAAATGAGTATAGAAATCACATCACACCCTAAGAGATACATTAACCCTTAGAGTTTTAATTAATCTCTCTTTTGGCTTATGCCTTAAGAATACGTGTGACTTAAATTGGTTTGTAGATTAGGTACTAAAAATGAATTATAAGGTTGGTTTTATGTTTTGTTTAGGTGCTAAAAAATAATCTATATTTTAATTAATGCATGGATTGGTATTGGGGCCTACCCCCTCACTTCACACACTATACCGATAAGGGTGTCAGATGCTTATCCAATATATATTGATATCTAGAGATTATACTCATCTAGAGAGTTGAGTTGGTCTTCCCCTTAGTAATGACCTCAAATTAGAATTGTATAGAAAGGGTAAGGTTACTACTAGGTGACGAAACCCTAGTTAGACCTTGTCTCAAGTTTTTTTGATGTTTAATTAGTGAAATTGGTTTGGCTTAGTGTGTGCAAAAAATAGTGAAGCTACGATGGATCACTTTCCCTTTAAGTTAAGATATATGAACTAAAATTTCAAGCAATTGATGTATGCACTTAATTTTAAGCCAAAATAAAACTTTTGATTTTGTTAATAAGCATAGAATAGAGAGAGAATGCAAGAAAACAAGGACCCAAGTAGAGACACAAGGGTCCCATCAAGTGTGCCAAAATGTTTTAATGAATTTTTATTGGAAAGAGGAAAAATAAGAAACTAAGTATGGTTATGGTTTAAAAAACCTATTTGATTATGCACACATTAAAATCAAAAGATTTTGAAGAACTCCTCTTTGGCTTGGGAGGATGACTTGTAGATAAGAAAGCACAAAAGCAAAATTATTTGTTATATAAATACTTGGGTGGATTTCCTAGTGATAGCTAGATATTAGAAGTGAGAGCTTCCTTAGGGGTTATCAATATACACATTTTAAACAATAAAGTTTTTAAAATAAAATAAGAGGTACTTACATTAATAATTAAAAGGTATTGAAATTGAACACAAGAATTCTTGCTAAGAAATATGTTATAAATTATTAAAATAGAAATTAAACTAATTAATATTAATACTAATAAATTAGGGCCTACTTTAAAAAATCGAAAAGGGGTCTATGAACATGAAAAAAAATAGAGAATTAGGTTTGATTTGGTATACATAGGTGAAAACAACTTACTATTTTTCACTACCATAGTGACCTTCAGTGATTAGGCTAACCATTAGCAATTAAGGTAACCATCGATAGTTAAGGTGACTGCCATTAGTTTGACATATCGTTGATGATTGATTCAATCATATATGGTTACTATGTTTGAATCTAGGTTGGTAAAAAAGTTGATTGATGAGATCCAAAATATGGATTCTAAGAGATAGGTAAGCCCTAGGTTGATTTAAAAATGGAAATAGAGTAAATGAAAATTAACAAATAAGTACTTATCTTACTAGAAGTTGATTGGGTGTATATTTGAGTTATTTGACCTATTGGTGGAATCTATCTTTATTCTAATAGAGTAATGGTACCTAAAAACTTGGTGGAGAGGTGGTGGTAAATTGACTCTCTAATATGATTGTTGGATTGTTGGATTATTGATAATGATTGACTTGAAAGAAAGAAACTCTTAGATGCACAATGCTCTTGATAATAATTACATATGGAATTCACCTTTAGTCTCCTCTCTTATTATAGGCACAAGAAAGAGGTGGGAGTGAAGGCTTAACTAGGATATCTAATTATAAATTATCCATGCAATGGCTCATAATAGGTTTTAGACAACTTATATTTAGAAAATCAAAGTGGGTAGTTTGCATGCTCTTGGTTAAAGAGGTAGACCTTGACTGTCGATGGTTAGGGTGATCTTCTATGGTCATCATGACCATCGATGGTCAAGGGTAAAGGGTAAAAAAGGTAAGATATTAGGTTAAGTTATTTTATCCAAATTGACTATGAGTAAGCTTGGTTAGGGGTTAGGCTAGTCCCAAGAGGGTCAAGGGGTATTTTGACACTCAGAGTCATAGTGTGCATATTTATTGTGTCTACATCTAGGCTCAAATTTCAACTAGATGTGTATGTTTAAAAACTTGCATATCACTTTCAAATCTAACTTGTCTAATTGGACCACTACCTTATCTAACTTTATGGGGGATAGATTGAGTTTCTAACATATGCATGTTGGCATTACATTGGTGAATGTTCCCAAATCTACTAATAAATTATGTAGATTTTAACCACATAACTACATTGTTAAAAGGAAGTGGGAACCTTCATCTTATTCTTGTGAATGAGAACATTGGTGTGTGCTTCTCTTGGCTTGGGCTGGGTTTATGGGTTGGCTTTTGAGACAAATATTTTATCAAGAGATTTCATTGCTCTATGATTTGGTAAAGATCATGAAGGGTAATGTTATATTTGATCTTATTCATATAATTGACTATGTTTTAACCTCATTTGCTTTGTATTGGTAAGGCTTCCATAGGTGCCTTAGGTTATTATGTTCTTGTAGGTGGAGGATTATTCCTAGAATTTTTATTTGGTGGGGTCACACCATTATTTAGGGGTGTTGAGGTAGTAAGTGGTTGCTTTTTTTGCATACTCTTAAGGGTGTAGTTGCTCCTTTTAAATTATTTAAATATCTGCACCTCACTAATACCTTTCTCTAGCTCATTTTCTTTTTTCCTAAGTAAATCTATGGTTTCCAACACCATAGTAGTAATAGGGTATTTACCTGAGTTGAAGCATTTTGGGTGATTGGGGACTACCTCATATTCTTCCATTTCCTTTCAAAATATCTTGAAGGTAGAACTAAACTCTATGTATTCCAAATCCCCATTTACTATCATGTTATGCACTTAGCACTAGTTAGATAAGGTTATCTCAAACATATTTATCTTGGGAAGCCTATTGGATGAAGGTTCTAAGGGGGTTTGGGGGTGGTTTTAGCTCCTATTTAGAATTTGACATGTCAAATTTTGGTTGGAGATTTTGGAATTTGCATTACTCATCTATATCTACATCCTTAGAAGTCATTACTAAGTTTTTGTACCATCTACTAAATAGCATCTAGCCCAGTATTAGTGGACTCTTGATGCATGGTTTGGGTGTTATTAGACATAGCTAACATCACTTGATGTTGAGTTTGGTGAATCATATCTTGACCACCTAGGTTTAGGAAACACATTTATTAGTTTGAAGTGGGATGACACTATGGGATTTGATGTGTGATAGGGAATGGTAAAGGCATAGGTGAATTCTAGTTAATGTTAGGTAAGAAATCTAATGAAAGCATTTATGGTAGCATGATGTGAGTGGGGGGTATGGTGTGACTTTGGGGGTTCAGTTGTATATCCATTTTTATGCCCCCTACATATGCTAAGGATAGGTCTAATATAGTTACATCCTTCCTAAAAAACATGGTCATCTAAGGGTTCAATGCATTCTTATACATTTCAAACATTAGTTGAGGGTTGGGTTGGTAAGAGTGGTTACCCAACTATACCTATTTTGGAACATGGCATAGAAATTTATAATGGGCTCATCGGGATCTCTTTTGATATAAGAAAACTACTGGTACATGACACTAAGGTATATTAATTGTCCATGTTAGGCAAGGAAAGTAGAACTAAAATGCTCCCAACTTAGTATAGAGTCTTTAGGAAGGTTTAAGAACCTATCATAAGTAGAGCCTATTGAGGTAAAATGGAATAAATTACAATCCATGTCCTCATGTTATACATTCAAGAGTCCCAGGGTGGTCTTATAGGACATTATTAGTTACTTTATGGTTCATTCCACACCAAGAGTGAAATAAATAAGATACCTCTCAAGATTCCTACATAGATCATGGATGACTCCCATGACATTAATGGTTGAGGTAGCTAACTAGTCCATCTTGGGTTACACTTTTGGGATAGGTTATAGAGAGTATCTTATAGGAATCATGGTAGGTATGGGTTGATTTGACCTAGGTTTTCTATGTAAAATTAGTGGTAAATCACCAATATACCTCTATTAGACGTAGCCTTAGTAATTGGTGAAATAGTATCCATTATGCTTCAAAATCACACAATAGTTATCATGTTATTACTATTAAATCAAACCCAACATATTCATAAAATGAACTAACATCAACAATAATAAAGAAGTATTTTGAGGCCCCCCTTATAGTGGTAACTATTGTTCACTCCAATCTAATCCTTATCATGAGATGCCCATGACATTGGGAATTTATTGAAAAGGGGAAGGTGGGAATAAATAAAAACTTTCATCATCCATTTTAGGACTAATATAGGATCATCCTTTGGGATGGATATAGGTTTTAGACTTCACAAATGGATTTTGCATGAATAGTCTCCAAGAGATGCACTATTACCACCAGGAATGCAATACATTGTACTTCACATAAGTTAATGATAATTATGAATACTTGAGTTTTGGTCTTATTATTTATAAACATAATGGGAAAGGGTTATTTAAATTCCACTAAACAAACACAAAAGAGAGGGAAGGATAAGATAGAGAAGGAAAGCCTCTAGGTCTAAAATGAGATTAGTATAATGGTAATTGAACCAAGTTACTATGCCATTGTTATACCATTGTATACCAAGTTCTAAAATATTTATATCACCAAGAACATATAGTGGGGAGATTCTAAGGGAACTGGCAGTATGCCTTCAATGTGAGTTCCTACCAAAGATAAGTACTAGGGGTTTATTATTGAAAACACATAAACACCATATGAGAGTTTGTAGTTCGGCACACAAATCATCAGCACTACCAAAATATAAATGAAATAACTCACATAGATATTAGAATAGCTAAGCACATCATAACCATGACATACATAAAGTAACAAAGTGTTAATATAATTAACCTAACATTGATAATAATTCAAACATGGAGATGAAAGAAAATTAAAACATAGAAGAGACTCTCTTGTAGAAAATAGGGATTGTGTTCATTAAAAGAGTGAAATGTTGATACAGTAATCAATATGGGACACTTTTATAGTCTAGAGTGATGAAGTAAATGCATTGAAATCCTAGAAATAATCTAATAATAGTTTCAAGTAATCTTTTGGTCTACCTCTAAAATACAATAGGCTCTTCCTTAAGTAAATAAATATTAGGGATCACTTCTAAAATTCATGAGGATCCCATCTTGGGAAATGATGGACACTCACTATAATTATAACTATATTTCAAAATTTGAACCTAAATAAATCCCTACAAACACACAACATATCTATGGGGAACCACTAATTGACACAAGGAGGTGACTAAGAAGGAGCATCTTTGAACTACTTCAACTAAGCACTCCTAGATTCCAACGTAGCTACCAAGAGATTGAATTCCTTATCCATCTTGGCCAAGTTCATTGGAGGATCCTTAAAGATCACCTCAACCTAAGTTTCCACTCTCTAGGATATTTTTGAAGCCACTTACATTGAGTCTTAGAATCTAGAGACTTTATGGATGCTTATAGTGGAGTGAGTCAACAGGTCTAAAACCACCAAGGATTCTTTTTGGTTTACCTTGGCCATGTTTTCCCTCATAACTTGGTCAAAATAACCCAAGTGGACCTTAAATACCCCTTGGTTAATTAAGGTTCTATCTAGGTGGAACAACATGGAGAGATTAACCTCTCTAAAGTAGATCAATATCTTCTTCTTGCCCTCTTCCAAGGGTCTTCTTACAATGTTGTCTAAGGATAACCATTAATCTATTATTATTCTCATGTTATTGATATAAGTTTGGTACAACCTCAAGTTTGAGGTTGACATTAGTTTCATCTCTAAGAACATTCCCTTTTTCATGAGCACTTGCATCTTCTAGCACTTCCCATCGATTTCCATGATCTTCCCCATATAGGCATGCATCTATTGTATGAGTGAGTTAGTCTTGACCTAATTTTATACTACATTCCCAAGGATTCAAAAAAGTGGTAGGAAGGCATATTTGACATGCTTAATTAGTCTAATCCAGAACATGCTTTTAACTTGGGCCTTAAGGGTCTAGACTTGGCTCTACATGTCCTCAAGGATCTTCTCAAACATGTCATGGGTATCATGGAAGATAGATAGTGCGTTTTTAGCCATATTCTCCTCTCTAGTGGAAATCCTCATGTTGGTGAGGGAAAATAAATATTTTTGGTTATTCCATATCACTAGGTTCCCCTCTTGGATAAATATTTGAGTTAGAATCCTCTTCACACTCTTAGAGGATATATAAAAACACCATTATATGTTAGAGTCACCCTAGACATCCATGTATGGTGCATGTGATTATGGGACCATCCCTCCAGCTATGAAGGGTGTAGGAGGTGTGGATGAAATGGTGGTGAAGGGTGGAGGATGAGGTAGAGGGGAGATGGAAGGAGTGGAAGGAGTGAAGGTAGAGGGCTTATGGGAGTGAAAGGTTTCATAATGAAAAGAGAGGCCCTTGGGAACATTTTTGCCCATCATTGCTCTATAATAAGGTTCATCTAAGATGGGATTTCCCCTGAGAATGGTTCATGGATGTTTGAAGGTGAATATGATGGGGCCTTAGGTAAGAAAGGGGGATAAGGATCTAATATGAAGCTACTTCTACTAGGTTTAGAGGAGTCACTAAGGCCTGTAAAGGATGTAGAGCTATAGTTGATGGTTATTGAGCTAAAACTAGAGTATGGGTCACATTTTACTTCTTAGTCAACCTCTTTCTTTGGTTAACTCTTGATGTTGTGGTGGATGCTCTTATTGGTATCATAGGTGATGTAAGGGATAATGGAAGAGAAATTGGATCTATGGAAGGGATTATTGTACTAATTGAAGTATAGATTGAGAATTTCTATACTATAAGTGGTATGCTCTCGAAGGCTATGGTCATGCCTACTAGTAAAGGCATACCCAAGGGTAGAACTAGGAGGACTTCAAGTTGTGATATGGGAGGATCAAAAAGGAATGATGAATTGAAGAAGCTTGGAAGGACTGAGGCCAAGGCTACTTGGGTAAAATATGGAGGGGGAATAAAGGAAAATAAAGGAGGCACCACTTAGGATGGAGGAAAACTAGTGGGTGCCTAAATTGGGTGTTGGAATGAGGCAAGACTAAGGGGTGGAAGGGAAATTAGAGGAGATGGAAGAATGAGTGGGAGAAATAATATGGGTTATTATTAGGTGCCTCATTATATGCTTATTCTTAATCTAATCACCACATCAAATATCAGAGGTTACAGTGTTGATGGTTAAATGGGTTACACTTGGGCCACTAAGCATCATGTAGTTTGGGCTTAAATCTATTGTGGCTTGGTTACCAGTATTTTTAGATGAGGTGGAGATAGATCTTAAAGAGTAACTAGAGGAGGCAAAGGTGAATATGGATCTTGGGGTGTAGGATTTGTTGGTGGAAGTAGAGTTAGAGCTAGAGTTGAAGCTTAAGGAGAAGTCAGTGGGATGCCCTACAAGATTCTATAGGATATGGATGTATCTATTAGAGTTAGGTCCTCCACAAACTAAGAAATAAATAGAGGATTTGTGAAGGGGCATTCTTGAGCCTTATTCCATTTCTTTTTCTTCTTTTCTACTATCTAGGATAACACCTCCTATTCATTGGCAGTGTTTAATTATATCTCATCATCTTCTTCTTCTTGATGGTCATAGTTGATGTTGAGTCAAGCAGAGTATTATGCAAATGGGCTTAGATCACCCATTTAAGGTCCCACTTCTAGATTTTTTATTTTTCAATGGTGAAGGAGTCTCTTTTGAATACCATATTCTATATTAAATGGAGGTTCTTATAGATGTGGTGTCATATGGTGATCAAAATATGAGGGCATGTATTCTATTAATGTTATACACATAACTCAAAGATGTCATTCACCAGTTGATACATAATTTCCTATTCTTCTAAGTAATTAGGTATATAATATAGAAAGTAGAGGGGGTCTTGGATAAATCCTATGACCCATATAATTTTTTCATATTTTTACAACTAGTAATCCTTGATGGCTATGATGGAGTCTTGGATTAACTTTGAGAGTTGAGGCATCATAACGTAGTTAACTATTTGGTACACCACTAGGTAGAAGTGGTCATAGACATCTCAAACATGTTAGTGTAACAGGTGACCATAAAGCTTATAAAAACCATGTGGATGGTCAAGACACCAAAAACCCATATAATAAAGGCTAAAGGCTTGAATGAAAGCATCCCATAGATTGCATCTAGTAGGTAGATTATCATGGAGAAGTTGAATTTAGTTCAGGCATCTAGAATGGGGTAGACCAACTTGAACTTGATCAAGCCTCCAATTTTTGGGAAGTTTGAGTGTGTCAATATCATATATAGGAGAGACACCCATAGATCATTGACATCTTAGAAATCTAGGTCCTTAAACAACTGGTTCAGTAGGATCATGCCTACTATAACCTCCTCCCAAAAGGTATGAGCTATGTAAGCATTGATTTTATCTTTTTTAACCCCCTTAGAGTCAATTTTCTCAACCCAATCATGCAATGCCATATATTTTGTATGTGTTCATCCATACCAACACTTCCACTACATTGTATGAGAAAGAGAAGTTTGGAAGGGAGTAGTACAGCTTGAAGTCATTCCCAAATATGTTAGTAATTTATTATTGAGATTTGGGTGAGCACACCTAGCCATTTATAATATTATACAAAAGGATATCCTTATGGATGATGTCACCTAGTTGGTCGATGCCAAGAAACAAATCTAGTTTATTTGTGGTTATATAGAGTTTGTACTTCATATAGGACCTGAGGGCATGCTCATATACAACCATTTGGTCATCTATATTGGTAGAATCCTTAGGGACCTATGTATATGATTGTAAATTCATTGTGTCCATATATCAATCCTAAATCAGATGGGATAGATCACACCTACACTTTTGATTAGGGGGTCATATAATTATTAAGTGGGAGCATGACCAATATGAGGATCCATTAGACCCAATTAGGGAATCACTTGTCATAACACACTATGTGAGGTAGGGTTCCAAAATCTATAGTCTAACATAATTGTATAAAAACCCTAAAGTAATCCTATGATTTAATATTTCACTAATCTAATAACAACAAAAGTAAATCTAATATAGTTCACACCAAAGCTTGTGGTACAAAGTGGGGGTTAGTAAAGAAATAAATCAAAACATGTATAGGGAACTCGAAATAAAGTAAGTATGATTAACACCCTAATACATGGAATATGAAGAGTAATATTATTCGAGCCAACACTTATACTACTTCTATCTACTAAAAGAGAGGAGAAAAAAGTTAGAATATACTTACTTGAATGTGAACCCATCGAGACTCAATCTCTCCCTTAGCCAAAGGGGATTTTAAAGAGGTTTTTTTGGTTCATCAAGATCACTTTTTTAGGCCAAAGAATCTAAGACCTATCCATAAGACTAAATTATCCAAAATAAGAAACCTAAGCTAATTCTCCTCAAGTATAATGGTGGAATAGTAGATTATGAATAAGTGAGAGCAAATAATAACTCTTAATTGCATATTCTAATAATGACTAAAATGACCTTTTATTTATAGGAGTATCTTACCCTACAATCATTTGGGAATGTTAGTTGTATTAGGTTGACCTAGTCAACCTAGCATGTTTTCAAGCTAACTCACTAGGTCTATGTTAGGTCGATCAAGAGGCTAACAAGCCAAAGGAACTAAAATGTTTGAAAACTATACTAGGTTAACTAGGTCAACCTAGTATGTTAAATAGGTCAAAAGGTTGCCAAGTATGGAAATGAAAGATAGGAAAAGGAAAAAATATTAAAAGACTATGTAAGGGAGGATAAATATCTTAGGTAAAGGTTTTAAGAACTAGTTGGATTGGTAATAATATGGAAAAAAGGACAACAATCCTATGAAGCACCAAATGTCTACCCATCCCTTTCTCAAGCACCCCTTAGGGCATACACTTAGAGAGATTGAGTCTTGATGGGTTCTTGTAAGATGTAAAGCATCAGTAATTGATAAAATTTGAAAATATTATATGTATACATATACCCCACTCAAAACTCATCATGTGTCACTTAGGTATAATCAAGGATGGTGCTTTGAGAAAGAACATAGGGACACACATAACATTGATGATAAAAAAAAAGTTGCAGTATTTTAAAAGCATAAAATAACTTAAAGTAAGTGATAAAAAGGGAAACTAATCTAAAAATTAAATAACTAAAAAGTAAATGCAATGCGTACCTTGAATTACCTTTTATCACAAGATGGTTGTTTGTTGTGTTATTATTTTTATTTGTATGGCACAGAGACTACTTTTTACAAACCCAAGAATACAAAACTAAAGATTAAAAAAAACATAAGAAAAGACAAGATAATTGGTAGTATGAGGACATGATGTACTTGGGAAATTTGGAATTTTGGGGTGACAAGTTCTATGTGAGACAAAATGACCAAGTCAAATAAACAAGAGTAAATTGGGTAACCAAAATCCAAGGCTATTAAAGATTTAAAAACTCAAACAAGCTATCTTAAAGTAATGAAGGAAAACTCACCAATTCAAACCAAGGATACATGTCAAATAGGATGGTTAAAAAAAACAAATTAAATGGTAAAATGAGTAACTAAAAATACAAAAATTGTAAAAAAACATTGATGAGTCACTATTACCAATCCACATCTCAATAATCAATGGAAAAAAGTGCGAAAAAATGGAAAACAACAATATCAAGTGAGCAGTAACAAACCACATCTCACTCAATAATAAAAAAAGGGTATATACTTAGGTGTTAGTAATAACAAGATATAAAAATCATTATAAATGGAAAAATGAAACTAAATCAAGTTTAGTAAATATAAAGTGATATAAATAAAATGATCCAAAGTCTCCCAAACATGTTGTTTCACTCTAAGGATAGATAAAATTAACACAAAGGAATGGTAGCGTGTTTTTAAGATATGAAGAACAAGGAATTAGAAGAAGAGGGGAAAAAATTTGGAATCAAAATTTGCCTATCAAGGGGGGAAATGAAATGGGTGGAGGGGGGAATGAAGTAAAAACTAAGGTAGAGAGAACTCTTTATCAAAGTCAAGAAACTCAAATTAGGTTTGTCAAAACAAGAGGACTTTCAACCTTAAGAACTATGAAGAACTTCTCTTAGCAACACAAGTCTTGGGTAAACAAATGGAGTATATAGATCATCCCATGAAGGTTATATTCATGAAAATAAAAATGGACCTACCTCCCCATGATGTGTTTCACACTCATTAGGACCCCTTACAGAGCTGCTAGTCTACTACGAAGATTGGGTTCTTGCACGAGAAAGTAGGTAACACCACATAGTTTTTTAAAATACCCTATTCTAATCTAATGGCCTACCAAACCCCAAAGTACTTCAGCTCTATGTGAACCTGACTCTTAGATTTTGAGCTTTGATTGGAGATATGAGAGGTGCTTGTAATCATGTCTTTTGGTGTGAATTTGACTTTTGAAATTTATATGTTGCATTTTATATATCATTGCCTTTTGTTTTTAAATGATTTCAATTTTTCTATTCCTCTTTCATATGGATTTAGAAAACCAAATATGGGTGCTAAAGATGAATTTCATTTTAAAACTTGGGATAAGGTGGCTAAGAGAGAGAAATTCAAAGAGCATGAGGCCTAAGATTCTCATAAATCAAGGTCAAATAAAAGTTTTATCTTGAATTCAACCTTATTTTATCTAATGAGGAGATGAAAGAAAGGGTAAATTAAGAGGAATGACACAAGAACAATTTAAATTGCTTCAAATTGAAAAAAATGTGAAAAAGGGCCAAAATAGGGATTAAATGATAGTAAAGTGTGATTTATTATCATAATAATGAGGGAAATGGAGGAAAACGTGCTAACATAGATTTTTTGAAAATTCCATATATCAAAAAGAAGAAAAAGCTAAAGTTTGAGAACAAGGATCAAGAACATGAAAATAATGGTAATTTTATGAGGAGGATCAGTTCATATCCATGTTCTTAAAAACTAACTCATAAAAGAGAGACCCAAGAGGGTGATAATAATCAAAATTTGAGGGATCCTTTTGACAAAGAATCTCACAAAAAATGCTAAAACAACTTTGGAAAGTATAAAAAAGAGAAGGAAAGTAAATAAAATATGGTGGTTTTGTGAGGGATGTTAGACCTTATCCAAGGTCTTAAAAAGTAACTCATAAAATAAGAACCCAAAGGGTGAAAAAAAATAAGAGAAAATGCAAAAATAATAAGGAAGACTATGGTACATCAAGAAACCAAAAGGCCAAAAGGGAGGACTAAAGGTTTGTGAAAGGAAGGAAACTACTGCAGAGGTAGAGACCCATTATTTAAGTAACCTATAAAAATATGTTATCAATATATAGATAGAAAACATAACAACAAGTAAATATTTAGGCAAAGTATTTTTTGAGGAATTGAGTGTTGGTGGGCTCTTTGAAAATATGGCCTTCATTAGTTTGAAGATGATAAGTGCTTAGACCAAGAATATCTTTAACTAAATATGGGCCCCACCATTTTTGGGAATATTTACCTTATTTATCATGGGTGTAGTCTAATTTAAGGAAAATATCACCAACATTAAAACTTCAAACTTTAACATTTTTGTTATGTTATTAGGTGATGCGAGCCTTGAATTGGTAGTTATGTTATAATGTAGAAAGATGATGTTCATCAAAAAGATCAAGGGCATGAAGATGATCTTCACATAATTAATCATCAATAATAATGCCATCAAGAGATATACATAGAGAGGGAAGCTCAAATTCTAATGGAAGGATTGACTCAGAACCATAGACTAACAAAAATGGAGTTGTCCTAGTGGTAGTACAAATGCTAGTCTAATATGGCCAAAGTGAAGGGTAAAGATGAATATGTCAATCTGTACTAGTTTTAGGAATTAACATTTGGAGAATTTTGTTGAGAATTTTATTTGTGGACTTAGCTTTACCATTACATTGTGGATGGTAAGGCATGGAAAACTTGTGATTAATCTTAAATTTGGTACAATGTTGTTTAACATGTTTATTTTTGATATTATGATCATTGTCTGAAATGATGGCATGGGTACCACTAAAGTGGAAAATAATTTGGTTAAGAATAAACTTGGAAATGGTAAGATTGGTAACATTAACAAGGGGCATGGCTTATACCAACTTGTTAAAGTACTTGGTAGCGGTGATGATAAAAATGTGTCCATCCTGGGAGAAAGAAAGTTTACCAATGAGATCAAATCCCCATATATAAAATGGCCAAGGAGATTTGATAGTTAGAAGCTTAGTAGGAGGTAAATGGGTAAAATCATTATAAAGATGAAAGGATTGCACTTATTAGAAAATTTAATTGCATCCTTTTCAATATTAGGCCAAAATTACCCATATATAGGCATTTGCATGTTATAGTATGTCCACTACAATCACCACCAAAAATGCCCCCATGTGCTTGCTTGAGTAAAGGAAGAACCTCATTTTACATAACATAATGGATAAAATTACCTTCAATGTTATGATAGTAAAGGATTTTATGTCAAAATACATACTTGAAAGCTTGATTATTAATGCATGTCTTTTCACAAGAATATATATCAGGAGGATAAATTTGATATTCTAAGTATTAAATGGTATCTTGGTACATAGGGCTTTGTCTAATAGTCACAACCTTAATGTGATAGATAAATGAATCAGGTGTTTGGATAGATGATGGAGATTTTATGATTTGAATAATAAAATAAGGATAAAAAATAACTTGATGAGGATGAAAGAGAGAAGTTGAAGAAGTAAGATAATCAACAATGGAATTTTGGTCTCGAAGAATAGGCTCGATAGTGAAAGAGATAAAGTCCTTAGTAAGAGTGATTGTAATGTGATCATAGGTAATGAGGTTATCACTTTTAAATTGATTATAATCATTAACTTAATGACAAATAATCTATAAATCTCCTAAAGCATGAAGATACTGGATGTCTAGATCAAGAAAAAATCTCATGCCTAAGATAAGAGCTTTGTACTTAGCCATGTTGTTGGTTACATCAAAGGTAAAGATAAAATCCAAAGAAATAATATTAATAAAAGGAATAGAGATAATTCAACCTACCCCAGCTCCTTGAAGGCATTTATCACCATCAAAGTGGAGGGTCAAATTATCATCATGCAAGTCAACATTAATTTTAGGGTGCTCCTCGATAACTACCTTTGATTTAGTTGTATGTGAGGGAGGGGAGGATTCTTCAAGGTGATTAGCTTCAAGATCAAAAGTAAATCTATGATAATAGTCTTTAAGGTATATATCTTTATTAATACCTTGAATTAAAAATATATTATCATTAGGAAGATCATCTTAAAGTGAAGAAGTGGCCAGAATGGGAGCCACAAAAATTTGGTCAGCTATGACTTGCCCTTTAATAACTTTTTATGTTGTGATGCAAATATTAAATTCCATAATTAAGACCATCCATTTGTTTATTCTATCTTGAATAAGAAAGGCTTTAGAAAATAAATAATTAATGAGTTTATAATGAATGATGACATAAGTAGTTGGTACAACATATAATGATGAAGCTTTTTAGTCATAAAATAGATAGCAAGGCATGGTGCTCAACTTTGGTATAACATGTCTTAATTAGTGAGGCCTCAACTAATGTAGTAAATAGCATATTATCTTCCTATATCACCTTTTTGGGTAAGCATTTCCCTAATTTAAATAGGTGTGGAATAAGTATAGAGAATTAATGGTTTATCATTGGAAGGTGGATGAAGTGTAGGTGAATGAAGTAATGACTCTTTCATATTATCAAAGGATTTTTGACATGGATTTGTCCATTCTAAAATTTTACCTTTTTGGAGAAGGGAATTGATGGAGTGAATGTGATAAGCCATTTCAAGGATAAATCATCTAATTTCCCCATGTTTTCCTAAATAAGTACGAATATCAAGAATAGATTGAGGAATAGACATGTTGATGATAGCACTAATTTTGGTTGAGTCAACATCAATGGCATAAAGATAGATTAAGAATCCTAAAAATCTCCTAGATGTGAATCCAAAAACACATTTTAAAGGATTAAGTCTAACATTATATTTAATCAAATGGTCAAATATGATAGCAAAATCAGAAAGATGGTTCTTACAATGTTTGGATTTAGTAATAATATCATCCACATAAATTTTAATAATTTTGTGAATGAGATCATGAAAGATGTGAGTCATATCACTTTGGTAAGTAGCTCCAAAATTCTTGAGATTGAAGGGCATTTTGATTTAACAATAAGTGCCCCATTTCATGGTGAAATTAGTCTTATGTTGGTCCTCGAGAGCAATATCAATTTGATTGTATCTATAAAAGCCATCCATAAGAGATAGCATTTCATAACTGGCCATGGAATTGACGATGACATCTATTAAAGGTAAGGGGAAGTTGTCCTTAGGATAAGCAAGATTAAGGTTGAAAAAATCAATACAAATGTGGATGACCATAGTGACCTTCTTTTGAATGGGAATAATGTTATAAACCCATTTAAAATAATCTACTGGTTTAATGAATTTAACATCTAGTAATTTAATGATTTCCTTATGATAGATTATTAAATTCAGGTGTGAATTTGTGTTTATTTTGACACAATAGCTTAGTGTCAAGATAAGTGTTGATGTTATGAACCATAATACTAGGTTCAATACCAGGCATGTCTTGGTAGGACCAAGTGAATGCCTATTGACATTTATCAAAGAACAAGCTAAAGTTATCATGCTCAGCTGGTGAGAATTCTTGAGAAATCATGATTGGTAGAGGAGAAGATGGAGTACCATAGTTGATATGAGTTATTTCTTTCATAAGCATGGCATTATTATCTTAAAAATGGTAAGGTGCATTAGGTAAGGCTTAAATTAGATTTTTTTAGGATCAATGCTAGTGACAAAGTTATTAAAGCAAGGATTTTTATTCTTGAAATTTATAAGTTTATGATGTTATCGAGGAAGTTAAACTTACCAGAAATGAAGTAACTCAAGAGTAACTTCATCACTAGGAAAGGTAGGAAGAGGACCATAATATTCAACATCTACTTTAAGGTCTAAAATCTGATTGCCATGGATATCATATTCAGAATGAATTGGATGGACATCAGTTGCCTTGGCATTTAGTGTAAGTAAATGAAGAGGATTGATTCAAAGAGATAGAAGTGTTGATAGATTCAATGATGGGATAATAATTTAAATAAATTATAGGATCCAAATCAGGTAGAAAATATCTAGGAGCATCTTTAGGCTCAGAAGGTGTAAGTTGTTCTACTACCCAAGGAGTATTAATAAGTGGAGAATTAGAATGAGGTACATGACCCTCAAAATCTAATTCATGATGTGTAGATATGGTATGTACATCTTGATTGAAGGCATGGATTTGGGCCAAAATATTTTGATAGTTCTAGACATCCAAGTCTAAAAAGTGAGCTTGGGCCATGATATAGTTATCATCATATGTTGGAGAAATTGTACATGCTTGAGAATTAGGGGGAGTTTCAGAAGGTGAAATACCAATGTTTCTAAATGTATGAAGGGACACAATGAGATTATATTGGAATAATTTATCCACTCTAAATTCATTTCAATTAAATTCATATTCAAGTAAATATGGCTCCTGAGCATTGCATGAAGGGGGAAAATTGGTAATCTCATCCATAATAGGAATAGTACAATCTTGGGATAAGAGAAGAGGAAGCCAATCTATAATATATGAAGGTATCTTCTTATTATTGTAAGTGTTTTTTAACTCATTGGGCTCATCATCATCATAATATGCAAGAGTAGCTTGAATATCAGGATTCATGTTGATTAACTCAAGTAAAAGAGCAATATTGATTTTATAAATTGTAGGAATTCAATGTTGAGGCTTAGGATTAGGAAGTTTGATGCTCCATGGGTTGGGATCAAATTCATATTCGTAACATTTTTTTCATGTAAGAATTTAATATGCTAAATACCAGAGGAGGCAATGGCCCTAATTTGATGAGTTAATGGATGACCAACAAGAATTTTATAAGATAAGGGAAGATTAAGGACCATAAGTTTGGAGTCTTAGGTCCAATGGTCAATAAAATCCAAATGAAGCCAAGATGATTTTTATTAGTCTTGTCAAAGCCATGACAAGTAAGATGGGTTTGTTTCAAATGATATTTATTATAATGAAGTTGTTAAATGAGCCATAAGGATGTGACATTAATACTAGAACCTTCATCAACAAGAAATTTTTAGATAAGAGTGGTATTAATGGCTACTTTTATAAAAAGAGGCAGATAATGGACGTGAATTTTTTTTTTGTCATTGATCATGTCCTCTTCAATAAATTCAATGGAAGGCTTGGAAGAAGGACACATAGTCTCAATGGTCTTGACATTAGTTGGTTAATAATCAATTGAACGTGGTTATTCATCTATGGAAGATGGATTTTCAATTTATATAAGTTTTTGCATAAAAAAATTATGATGATAAGGTGAAGTGCAAACCAACTCCATAAGATGAATCTTACAAGGCATAAAGTTGAGTTCTTAAATAAAATTCTAATGTGATTTTTAAGAAATAGTATGAGGTTTAGAATGAAAATTATATTTAGGAGGTATAGATGTGGTTGGATGACTAGAAGAAGGAAGTTATTCCTCAAGTGATTCTAAATCATCATGAGTGACAGTGGTATCTTTAATCAATAGTTCTTTTAAAGATGGTTTCTTAGGTTTGGTAAAATAATCTTTGTGAGCTAGTTTAGGATGATAATTACCTTTAGTAACATTGACATATTGATAGTTATAATAATATAGGTCATAATCATTATCGATAGCACAAACATTCTTGACATTTGATTGAGTATTGTTTGAATAAGGTTTTTGATTATTAGAAGTAGAATATTTAAATTTTTGTCATTTTTGAGATTTAACAACATACTCTTGATGATGAATTTTGATCATAGACTCATGGTTTAATGAGTCACCAAGCATATAATAAATGACACACTAGTGATCCCTCTACAATTTTCATGAGAATTCCCAATGTTGGCATGAAACCAATAGATTAGATTGGGATCACACCATTTAAGAGGACCATTGGGATAAATGAAATGTTTTGAGGGTGGTAAAAATTGTTTCATTTGTTGAACAAAAAGAGGTGCATGAGATGGTAAAGGAACATTAGATTTGGAAACTCTAGGTTTGGTTTGGGATGTATAACTAGTGATGGCATTAGAATTTTGAAAATATCCTTTAAGAAGTTTATGATTGGGTTTGAATTTATTTGTAATAAAGTATTTACACTTATCTTGATCAAGAGCTTCATTAAGATTTTGAGGAGCAAAGGTTAAAACCTTGTATTGAAAATTGGGAGTCAAAATGACAATAAAAAGTTTGAATAAATTATTGTTAGTCATATTATGATCGCTTTATGAGCTAATGGTTTCCATATTTTAATAAATTCATGAGCCAATTCATTAGGACATTATTTATCATTTATGAAGTGACTAAGACAATTTTTAGGAAGATCATTATGTTGAAACTCTTTAACCAAAGGATTGACCAAATTTTTAAGTTACCAAATAGAATGTTGAGAAAGTTGATTATACCATTCTAATACATCACTACTAAAATTTTTGACTAATAGTTTAGTTGTGTCAAATGTATTAATTTGGATCCAATCTTTGTAAAGGATTTCAAAGGCTTTGAGGAATGATGTAGGGTCTTTAGTGCCATCATATTTGATAGTTGGAGTTATGCTACCAATATCAATGGATATAATGAAGGGAGATAAAGGCTCATTTTGAATGGTTTGAAACATCTTGTTATTAATTATGGGTTAAAGAATAAAATTTCCCAAGGCATCCCTAAGAGGTGGAGGAAGATAATTAGGATTAAATTGAGGATGAATAGTTGGAGGTTGATTAGTCACATTAATTAAATGTTGTTGAATTTGCATCATTTGGTTGGTATTAGAGTTTTGAATGATTATAATTTGTCAAATAACTTGAGATAGGAGTTGGGTTGTATCAAGAGGTGAATTGGTGTTGGTTGGATCACTACCCAAATTAGTGTTAGGGGGATGATTATTAGGATGGTTATAAGTGGGATTGTTAAAGAGATTTTTATTAATCATTCCAACATTGGTTTGGAGATTTTGAGAAGTGTCTTGATAAGTATACAAATGACTGGATCCATAAAATTCATCTTGAGGTCTTATTTGCACCATGTTACAATTCATAGATGAAGGAGGAAAATAGGTACCCCAAGAGTGATGGTTCTCTTGGGAGGAAAAGAGAGGAAGGAATGAACATCCCATATAATATCTAAATGGATTTAGGTTATCTAAAAAGATTCTAAGAGACATCATTCTACCTGAAGAGAGATGAACAAGATGAAAAACTAGAGAAATGGGAAATGAGATTTAAAAAAGGGAAAAGAAAAAGTAGGAAATAGAACTAGGTTGACCAGATTGACCTAGTGTAGGAAATAGGGCTTACAGACTATTTAGGTCAACTAGATTTATCTAGTCTAGTGCACAAAAGCTAAAAAAAGTATAGGGTTGACTAGGTTGACCTAGTATAATGAATAGGGAAGAGGAAAATATTGATAACAAGCTTGGAAATGAAGAAATATAATTATCATCTAATCTAAGAAATTAAGTGTAGAAAGGAAACACATAATCAATTAAATTTATGTTGGCCAATTCAATTGATGCACACAAAGCAAAATTTTATACTAACGATGGCTAATGCAAGATTTTTCACACATAATTGATCAAAGATCAAGAAACTAGCTTTGAAAGTAAATATATAAACTTAGTCAACCTAGAATGTTTATTAGATTATTAATAATTATTTTAAGTGTAAAGGAAGATTAGCTATAAGTAAGGTACTCAATAACAATCTAAAGATAGTTTCAGGTAAGTTTAGGATGAAAGGGGATGTAGTGGTAATGATACATGATTGGTATTAGGGCCTACCCCATCACTTCACACACTATAGAAACAAGGTTAATAATTTTTTATCCAAAATATACTATTAACCATGATTTATACTTGACTAGAGTATCAAGTCAACTTACCCTTTGGTGATGAAATCCAAGTAGGTAGACCAAGGTAGTCAAATTTTTAAATGTTTATTGATTTTTATGTGGTTTGGACATGTGTGTAAAAGAATATAAATAGTGAAACTAAGTGATTAAATAAAAAACCCCTCATTAGACTATGTGAGTTATTATAAGCATGTAAACAACTAAAAAGAAAGATGTGATTGACATGTATGGTTTATTCCAACATTGAAACAAGGTATAGTTGAGAAACTATATAGAAAATCATATAAAGTAGGGTAGATAGGGTCAAACATTTACTATGGAAGCAAAGTGTGAAAATGAACTAGGTTGGTTAGGTTAACTTAGTTATTTCAAGAAACATAGAACACAAAACTAGATCCATAGGGTCAACTTAGTTGACTGTGTAGGGGTAGTTTTAAAGACTACAAACTATGAAAGGAAATACATAAAAAGAAAGATATAGATACATAAAAATTGACTTTAATGGTTTAGAGATGAAAAGGAGAATATTTTTGATCAAGAACCTTGGAGAAAACTATCAAAAACCTACAAACTAGGTAGAGCTAGTTGATCAAGCAATACAAGAACTTGCTGAAAAAGTGTTAAAAATGTACTAGGTGCACTTGGTTGACATAGTAGGCTAAATTAGAAGTCTAAAAATTGGGGAAAACTTACACTGGGTTGATCTAGTTTATCTAGTTATCTGAACAAAGTTTTCTAAGTTCCAAAACCTGTATGGGGTCAAGCTAGTTGAGCCAGTTACCTATTCTTAAAAACCTATGCATAGAGATAAATAAACTAGGTTGATAGGATCAATCTAGCATAGTAACGATATGACAAAAATAATGATAAATATAAATGAAATGAGTGAAACAAATCCTATAAGGGATTGATTCATTTTAGGTTCACCAGAATGTATGTAATCATAAATGCATCATGTTCATAAATCAATCTTGGATTAGATGGGATAGAGCACACATACACTTCCAATTGGAGGGGCATACAATTGTTAAGTGAGAGCATGACCAATATGAGGATCTGTTGGACCTAATTACATGATCACTTTTCATAGCACACCATGTGAGGTATGATTCCAAAGCCTATAGTCTAACACAATTACAAAACCCTAAAAGAGTCCTATGATTTAATATTTCAATAATATAATAACAAGAAAATTAAATATAATCTAGTTTACAAAAAATCTTGTGGCATAAAGTGGAGGTTAGTAAAGAAAAACAATCAAAACATGTATAGGGAACTCCAAATAAATTAAGTATGAGTAACACCTTAATACATGGAATATGAAGATTAATATTATTCAAGCCAACAATTGTTCTACTTGTATCTACTGAAAGAGAGGAGAACAAAGTTATAATATATTATAATAGACTTACCTTAATGTGAACCCATCAACACTCCATCTCTCCCTTGGCCAAAGGGGCTTTTAAAGAGGTTTTTTTTTTTTTTTTTTTTTTTTTTTGTAAAGATCTCTTTTTTAGGCCAAAGTATCTAAGACCTATTTATAGTAAGAGATTCTCCAAAATAAGAAAACTAAGTTATGTCCCCTGAAGTACAATGGTGGAAAAGAAGATTGTGGAGAAGTGCAAGCAAATAATAACTCTTGATTGAATTTTATAATATTAACCAAAATTACCTTGTATTTATAGAAGTATCTAACCCTAAAATCATTTGAGAACATTGGGTATACTAGGTCAACCTAGCATAATTTTGAGCTAACTCACTAGGTCTGTGTTAGGTTGATCAAGAGGCTAACAAACCAAAGAAGCTAAAATGTTCACAAATTGTACTAGGTGTACTAGGTTGACCTAGTATGCTTAATAGGTCAAAAGGGTGTAAATCAAGGAAATTAATGATAAAAAGAGGAAAAAGGCTAGAAGACTATGCAAGGGAGGAAAAATAGCTTAGGTAAAGGGTTTAGGAACTTGTTGGATTGGTAATAATATGGAAAAAAAGGGACAACAATCCTATGAAGCACTAAAGGTCTATCCACCCCTTTCCTAGTGTGCCCCTTAAGGCATGCACTTAAATAGATTGAGTCTCGATGGGTTCTTGTAAGATGTAAAGCATCAGTAATTGATAAAATTTTAAAATATTATGTGTATACAACCTACTCAATTACCTTAAATATATTATTTTAGTGCATGCACATAGATATACCAGTAGGAAAGGTGGTGTCCCAGTACTTAGGCTTAGCATTTGGATTGGAGGATTTAGTATCCATTAGAGTATGATAGAGGGGTAATTGGGAAGCTTTGAGCATGATAGGCATAAAATATAGGGGTTATGTGGAATTTGGTAATCAGTGATGTCATTAGGGTTAACATAAATGCATCAGTATGACTAATGAAGCCACTTAGATCCTTGTGTACTATAGTAAAATTGGGTCATCATATTATGATGTGGTTGTACCCATTATTTTAAACTAATGTAAATAATTTATCTTGATTTTAAAATGTGTATTTTTAAATTTTGTAGTTACTTAAGTAAATGCGTAATTGTAACATATTATGTAAACCCCCACATCATTTTGTACATATAACAAACCTCTTGAATAATGGATCACCCATAAATAGTGAAATTTTTGGATAGTCATAGTGTGTGTAATTATGGTACAAGTATGACATTTTTATTATTGATCCTAATTATGCTTTTGTGAATATGAATGTGTTTCTGATATACCTCATGTGTAACCCATGTCTATAAATTTTGTGTGAATTAACACCCAATCATGAAAACATATAATGCATATGTTAAAATGTTGTTATATAGTGATGAATTCCTCCACCTACCCCTTTATTGGTTACATTGTGATTTAACCTATGTTTAAACTTGTGGACTTTATTTGGAAGGAATATGGAGGATAATGTTACATATGTATTTATCCTATCACTGAGAGGTAGTTGAGTTATTTTTTTACCTATGGAACGTAATGGAACTATTTTATCTTACCTATAAAAGGTAATTGAGGTTTATTTGCTTCTCCCCTTGGGTGAATTATTAAGCCACATAGTGCTTGTGATGTGATCATTTATATATATATATATATATATATATATATATATATATATATATATATATATATGTATATATATGTATATATATATATATATATATATTGAAATTTATTTTATTGATATCTTAGTTGTTTTTAAAACTAGCACTTTATATTTCTTTAATCTAAATTTATTTCATTGGTTTTAAGTTATCTTGATTAGAATTAAATTTTTATAAAGTGGCCACTTTGGTTTTGATTTATTACATTATTATGATGATTACATTTAATATTTTTTTAATACTTTTTTGGTTAAACTATTTCCTTATAGACACTTAGATTTTGACTTAATTATATTATTATGTTCATTTTAGTGAGGGTTTTACTTCTTTGATTGAAATTTGATTTCTTATATATGTTCATGATGTGCATAATTATTTCCTTTCATAGGTATGGAGTAAAAGATGTAATTTAGAATATATCTAGTGGGTAAAGATGGGAACATGTATGGGTAGGTTCATGATGTCATCCTTCCCACCCACCATACATGGTCATTTAATACATGATTATTTTGGGAGGTCTAAGGAGTATTTTATTGGTAGGTCTAAGGAGGTTATTTATATATTACAATGATTTCTTGCTTCATTCATCATTGGTATTGTTTTATTTTGATGGCACCTGATGTTTTAACTTGGCATGACACTGCATGGAATAGTATGGTTCAACATGTCTCAATATTGGTGAGGATGATTCGATAGTATATGAGTCTACCATGTTTTTTTACTCACTCTTCCTATTGTATTTTCATAATTTATTCAATATGATCC